>JAPTJF010000207.1:0-102207 GCA_029339195.1 Micractinium sp. NFX-FRZ
TGCCTGCCCGTCTCCCTGCCGAGCTGCCTTGGGTAAGCTGCTCCATTCTCGTCCTGCGATGCTTTCGCGCTCGCATCCCAGTGTTGCGTTGGGCAGCACAGGGTTGTGGTACTGGAACGTGTAGCCCACTCGCGAGTTGCGTGCCTGCCCAGCTTCCCTGGCAGCAAGCATGCTTTTACACATACTGCACTCGTCGCCTGGGTCACTTCACTTCTGGCTGCCGCCGCCAACCGCAGGCACCTCAAACTCCCCCGCGCTGGCGTACTCGCCGTGCGCCTCAAAGTAGGCCACCAGGCGCTGCAAAAAGGGGTCCCCAGGGCCCACCGTGTCGCTGTCGCAGACGAGGGCGCAGTGCCGCCGCGCGCGGGTGACCGCCACGTTCATGCGCCGCGCGTCGGCCAGGAAGCCGACCTGGCGCGACGCGTTGCTGCGCACCTGTACGCATGGGGTGCAAGGGCAGGGGGGCAGCAGGCCGGCAAGGTGGGGTTGGCAGCACGATGAGGCAGGGGCGTGCATGCGGCTGGCCCCGGCAGGGCATGGAGGCAGGCGTGGAAGTGAGGCGTGCTGTTTGGGCTCCCTGCGCCCGCCCACCACCCGACCCAAGCGCCTACCTGCTGCCTGCCCACTGCCTGCCTGCCCCATGTACCCACCCATGACTGCCAGTACAAGCCACCCACATCCACCCATCCACCACCCCTCCTCCCTCCCCTCCCCCTTCTTCCCATTACGCACGTCACAACCGCCTCCTTTTTCCGCTGCCAAACCCCAACACCTCCCTTCACACAAGAAGCACCATAGCAATGTGCACACCCAACCCACCCACTGTGGAGCCCTCCAGCTTGACCCCTCCCCCCGCCTCACCCCCCACCCCGGTCCCTCTCCGCCCCCCGTTCCCCCCACCATGGAGATGATGATTGCCTCCTTCTCCCGCCCCTGGAACCCGTCCACAGTGGACACCTCCAGCCGGGCCGACAGCGCCTCGGGGCGCAGCTCGCGCAGGCGGGCCACCTGCGGCCGGGGGTGGCGGGAGGGGAGGGAGGGGGAGACGGGATCTATTAGCATGTGATGAGGCACACGTGGTGGCAGGGCGAGGCGAGGGGGGCAGCCGCTCATGGCGCAGCTCGAGCAGGCGGGCCACCTGCGGCCGGGGGTGGCGGGAGGGGAGGGGGAAGGAAGTCTGTCGGGGATGAGGCGCACGTGGAGGCAGGGCGAGGCAAGGTGGGCAGGCAGGCAAGGAGCCACCCCCACACCCAGCCACCGATGGCACAATAAGCCAACCGCTGAGCAGAACAGGGAGCACACCCTACCTGTCGTGAGCCACTGGGTTGTGCCAGTGCCAATGCCCATAAAATTGCCCTTCTCCTCCACACCTCATCCAACCTTGCGACCACTGCCGGAGCGATGTCCGAGCAGAGAGCAGAAAAACACGCGCCCCACCTGTGCGTTGTAGGGAGTGATGATGCCAATGTCCTGCGGCGCCACCCCCGCCGCCATCAGCCGCCGCACATGCTCCATCACCACCCCCGCCTCGCCGTCGTTCCACTGCAAGAGAGGTGGGGGAGTGGCGGGTGCACATGTGAGTGAAGGTGGGGGATAAGGAGGGACAGGTGCGCCTCCTTCACCACCTGCGCCACGCTGTCGTGCCCCTGCAGAGAACGAGAAAAGTACACCAGCTTGCATAGCAAATCATGTGGCCCACCTCCTCGCTGCTGCACCTCCACAACACGTCCCGCCCCTCTCACCCGCTCCCCGCTTCCTTTCCCCCTCTCCCTCCCACCATCCACCCCACGTGCCTTGCTGTCCCCCTCCTCCTCTTGCTGCTCCTCCATGTCGCACCCCGCAGTGTCAATCAGCAGCAGCACCGGCAGCTCGGCCGCCTCAGCCGCCGCACCCGCCACCCCCGCCATCGTGTGGCCGGCCACCGAGGCGTGCGCCGTCAGCCGGCCGCCGTACAGCTCCTGCGCCGGGAGGGCACGTGGGGAGGGTGAGCACAGCTGGAGGGGGGGCAGGCATGGCAGGGCACACGGCTGCAGAAGCACAGGGCAGCGGGTGTATCCCAGCCGCAGCATGCAAAGGCGCTAGACAAGCACAGAGGCACGGCATGCTGTACAACGGGGAAACCATGCAGCACCCCAACCATTCGCACACAGACCAAGGCACAATGCAACGCATCACACACCTGTGATGACCACTCCATGATGGCGCTGTTCATGCGGTACTGCACGTTCAGCATCTCGCTGGCCGCATCGCCCCACAGGTCCTGCTGGGTGGAAGGCAGAGGAGTGGGAGGGGAGCCGCGATTGCTCATCACCTATATAATGTTTATGGTTGAACCGTGACTTTGCTTATCTCAGAGAAAGAAAGGATTTCTGGGAGGGGGGCGGGAGAGGTCAGTTGGGTGGGCCTGAGGACCATCAGTGGTCAGGCGGCGTACAGGCAAGCCAGCCGGCTGAGTCCACCTCTGCAGTGTTGCCGCCCCAGTGCTCAGTGCTGGCACGCTGCATGTTACATTCCAGGTAACCCTGCGCTGGCACACAATGCAGGGGCCGGGGGCCGCACCTGCAGGCGCTCGAACAGCGTCCTGCTGAGCCCGCTGCGCGCCGCCTTCTCGCTGATCACCGTTGGCGGCAGCTGCAGAAGCGGGCGGCAGATTGGGAGGTTTAGTTTGTAATCGACATACAAGAAGTGCTGGTGAGCCAGTTTGCCTGGACTTGTTACATGTCTTGGGTGGCAGGCGGGCAGACGGGGGCAGGCAGGCAGGCAGGAGGATGAACAGGCAGGCAGGCGGGCAGGCAGGCAGGAAGCCACCCCACACCCCAGCTGCAGCCTCCCCCCCCCTGCCGGCTTGCCCCTCCACTTTCCCACCCATGTCCAGAGCAGCACTGCACCCCCATGCCCAGGGCAGTCACAGGCAGGGCAGCCTCCCCGCCCCACCTGCAGGTGATCCCCCGCCAGCACCGCCTTGCGCCCCTTGAGCAGCGCCGCCCAGCAGGCGGGCTCCAGCGCCTGCAGGGGCAGCGGGGGGCAGGCAGGAGGACAAAAGTCGGCACGGGCTGTGGGCGGGCAGGCAGGCGGGCAGATGGGCAGACAGCCATGCAGCTGCTGTATTACCATGTCGAGCGTGCTTGAAGGTGTGTGTTGCACGAGCACACCATACTTCAAGCAACCCACCTGCGCTGCCTCGTCAATCACCACCACATCGAACTGCAGGCGCTCCAGCTGGCGTGTCCCCACCCCTGTCAGTGTGGTGCACACAACCTGGGGGGAGGAGAGGAAGGGGGGGGCAGGGGAGGGGTGGGCAGGGGGGGAGTAGAAGGGGAGCAGGTGCGGGGCCACGGGAGCGCCGGCAGGGGACAGCCCCAGGGTGTATGATGCCCACGAGTTGGGGAAAGAAGGGGAGGGGTGGTAAGTGGAGATGTACACCGCTGGAGATGCCAGCAAGGGTGGGCAGTGCACGCATGCGTGCCACTACTTGTGGTCACCCCAAGAGGCACGCACCTGCGCCCCCTTGAGCACCTCCTCCGCCACCTCATACCGCCCCCCGGCAGGTGGAAAATATGAAAGGAGTCCGGCAGTAAGGCGCGCACCTGCGCCCCCTTGAGCACCTCCTCCACCGCCCGCTCCTGCCGCTTGCGCTCCTCCTTGCCCAGCTGGCGCAGCTCCTGACGCACCGACCGCCGCTCATCCCGGTCCTTGCGGCTCACTGCAGGACAGGGGCACAGGATGGGGTGAGGGTTGATAACCCATATGGGTGCCACTGGGCTGGATGCCACTGCATTGGATGCCACGTGGGCTGCATGCCAGCAGCCACTTAGAAATGAAAGGCCAGGCATCCGATCGGTTGAGCTGCCCACTCCCCTCGCCCGGCACCTCGCACACCATAAAATCCAGACACAGACCACCGCCAACCAACGCACCCAGCTTGAGCAGCCGCTGGGTGAGCGCCTCGACTTGCCCTCCCACCCAGCTCACACACGCGACCCGCTCGCCCCGCCCCAAGCCCAGGCAACAGCGCCCCTCCCTTAATACACAAATAAGAATCACGCATTTACACGAGTAATCACCCACCCAGCTTGAGCAGCCGCTGGTTGAGCGCCTTCATCTCCCGCCGGCAGTCCTTGGCCAGCGCCGAGTTGTCAGACTGCAGCACACGCGCCTCCAGGCTGTTCTCCAACACCTGCAAACATGAAAGGTTGAGTGCTATAGTGGGCGCAAACATACACACGCAGCTGAGCATAACGCTGGAACAGCGCCTGAGCTGGGTGCGCCTGAGCGGCGGGCGATAGCAGGATAGCAAACTGCGGTGCGGCTGCCCCGGGAGGGCACTGCTCTTTCGCCCCACAAGCTTGGCTCGATCCTGTGGGCACTGCTTCCCAACACCCCATCCCCATGCTACGGCACGAACCACGCTCCCACCTTCGGCAGCACAGCACGGCGCAGCACAGCACAGCACAGCACACGCAGCACAGCACAGCACAGCATGCCTGCACTTCACCTGTGGCAGCAGGCGCGCGGGGTGTCCCACCCGCACCAGCGGCATCCTGCCGCCCTTGCCGCCGCCCCCCTGCTTGGCCAGCCGCTCCACCAGGTTGTCCACCGCCACGTTGGAGGCGGCGCAGGCCAGCACGCGGCTGCAAGTCAGGAGGGGCAGCCAGAGGCGGTGTGGGAGGCGGCGCAGGCCAGCACACGGCTGCAGGTGTGGGTGCAAAGGGCAGGACATTGGAGACAAAGAGGCAGGGGTGGAGGCGCAGGCCAGCGCGCGGCTGCAGAAGCGGAGGCAACACAAGGCTGGGTTAAAGGGGCCAGCACGTGGCTGCAAGATGGGAGCAGCGAGAGGCAACCAGAGGCAGTGTTGGAGGCGGCACAGGCCAGCACGCGGCTGCAAAATCGGCGACCAGATGCAGGGTTAGGGACAGCAAATTGCAGCAGGGACCGCTGAGCAGCGCCCTCGCAGCAGCCGCTGACACCATACGCCACAGCCAAGCCACCCACTCACTTGCCACGTGCCACCTCCTGGCAGATGACCTCGATGACAGCCGTCGTCTTGCCCGTGCCGGGTGGGCCTGCAGGCAGGCAGAAGAGCGGCACGGCGGGATGTGCACACGTCACCCCCGCAGCTGTAAGGCAAGGTCTACGCAGGGGGGCCACGTGATGGGGTTGTGGTCGTGCCCGTGCCGGACAGCCGGACAGCGGGTGCAGGCAGCGAGGCATGGCGCAGTAAAAAAGGCCTTGGGGGCCGGCAGCCGTGAGGGAGGCGAGAAGGCACACGCATGCGCAACCAAGCCAGTACTTATGAAAGAGGCCCCCACCCAAGCAGGCCGAGCGTACTTCCCTCATGCCCCCACATCCAATTGTCCAACCAGCAAGCACGCAAGCAACATGGGGTGCCGCACTACTGGTGCGCCGCACTACTGGTACGCCACGCCACCCCACCCGGCCACAAGCTACAGTGCAGTCTGCCACCACCAGCGGGCCCACCGTGTATGAGCGCCACATCCTGCGCCGCCAGCGCCAGCGTCACCGCCCGCTGCTGCGACTCGTCCAGCCCGGCGTTGAGGGGCTGCCAGGCGGGCGGCGTGCTGGCAAAGCGTGGGGAGCGGCGGCCAAAGAGGACGTCGACCAGCGGCGCCGCCAGGCCGCGCTGCCCCTCGCCGCCCAGGCACTGCACAGGGCGGGGAGTTGAGCGGGGGGGAAGCAGGGTGGGGGCGAGCCGGTGGGGGGCGTGGGTGGCTGGGTGGCTGGGCTGGGGCTTGGACCAGGGCAGCTGCGTGTCAGGGAGTCGGGCGGTGCACAGCACAGCGCGGTGCAGTGCAGCGCAGCACAGCAGAGCACAGCACAAGCGCAGCACGCATGGTTCTTGCTCGCTTGCTGGCTTCACGCACTAGGTGTGTTGCACCCACCGTGAGCGCCGCCTTCAGGCGCTTGTACGTGACTTCGTTTGCCATCTTCTCCAGCCTGAGGGGAACATCCAGCCCATCATCCGGCACATCGTCCACTGCAGGGCGGGCAGGCAGAGGCAGGGGGCGGGGGCAAACAAGAGGTTGGTTCCAGGAGTGACCGTACACCTGCGTGCAGGCTGCGGTGGAGGGGGCACTTCCTGGGTCCATTGGTAACCACACCCCGTGCCACAACAGCCACACCCTTTCCCGCGCTCAACAGCCTGCAACATCGGTGCAAGGCCGGCCCCACACACCAGCACCCCTGGCACAGCGCACACAGCGCACCCTCAGCTCACGCGGCCCACCTGCTATCGTGATGGCGGCATCCCGCACCCGGTACACCACCCCCTCTGCCAGCGGCGGCCCGCTGCCCTCGCCCTTGCTGGGGCGCAGGCGCACAATGTCGTGCGGTGACAGCTTGTGGGATGGCAACGGCTCCGAGCCGCCACCCTGCAAGAGTACCGGCAGGCGAAGCAGGGGAGAAGTCGGCGACGGGTAAAGGGGACAGGGATGGGCAGGATGACAGGGGCGGCAGGTCACCAGCCAGCCAGCCAGCTAGCCAGGGTGAGGGAGCACCCGCCCGAGGAAGCTGGCATGCACTGCTTCGCCCCGCGCTCCTGCCCCCACAAGCTCCTTGCCTCCCTTGCCAGACTCCCTGCAGTCCCGGCGCCCCAAACCAACTCCTTCTTGCCGGCCTTGTTGCCCTGGTTGCCTACCAGAAGCACACTGGGACCAGCCCCCACCCACCTTGTTGTTCACCAGCGTCAGCAGCGTGCGCCCCAGCAGCCCTCCCTCGGCGTCCGTCAGCCTCAGGTTGAGCAGCGCCCGCCCCTTGGCAGCCGCGCTCTCGGGGCTACCCGCTGCCAGGGCCTCCTCGGCCTGCAGGGCGCCAGCATATGGGTTGATGGGTGGCCCAGATCAAAGGTGAGGAAGGGTGTGGTGTGAGGTGGAGGACGTGGTGTAAGGTGGTGGAGAGGAGCGGCAAGACGGCTGAGGGGTGGGAGCGGCTGGTTGAGGCGCTCTTGGGCTGCTCCCTGAAGGTGTCACGAGGCGCCCCTCAACAGGGAGGATCATGGGCCACAGGGCAGCGGCATCATGGGGAACAGGCGGCGGACTGCACAGGCGGCCAGCACCCTCCTGGGCAGGCGCACCTGTGCCACCTCCGCCTCCCGCTCCATCTCTAACAGAGGCAGCACTTGGGCAATGAAGTCCTCGGGGCTCAGCAGCCCCTTGGGCCCCGGCTTGGCAGCGGCTGCCTCCTTGCTGCGCCTCCAGGAGCCTCCGCCTGCCGCTGGTGCCCCTCCCGCGGGCCCCCGTCCCGCTGCACCGCCGCCGTTGCCGCCGTTGCCGCCGCTGCTGCTGGGTGCAACCATGGCAGCAAAGTCTTCGGTTGCATCCAGATTAAGGTGCTGCTTGATGAGGGCGGCCAGCTGCTCATCTGAGAGCGGGCCTGCTGCTGAGTTGGCGGTGCTGCCATTGGTCGCCTCGCTGGCGCCCGCCGCCCCGCTGGCCTCCGCCGGCCCGCTGGCATCCGCTGTCCCGCTGGCACCATCCTGCCCTAGCACCACTGCTCGTGCCTCTGGCGGCCCCAATGCTATGCGCCGCTCCGCGCCCTCGCCCTGGCTGCCGTGTGGCACAGCGTGCCGCTCGCCCACAGCGTGCACTGCGGCGCGCTGCCGAGCCGTGAGTGTAGGCGGGAATATGAGCTGCAGCATCAGGGGATGCGGCAGGTTACGTGAGATTGCATTCACCGCAGGATGCGTAAGAAGACTGATGAATGGGACTGTTTGAGGCAGCAGCCCCAGCGTACCTGCACATCTAGCTGCAGTGCCGCCGCCTGCTCGGGGGGGCCGCTGGCGGCAGCGGGTGCCGGCCCGCCTGGCTTGCTGGCAGCGCCCTTCTTAGCGCTCGCCTTGTTGGCCGCCTTCTTTGCTTTCGCCGCGCTGGGCATGGCTCAGATGGGCGCAGAAACAAGGCTGAGCTGTGGAAGTGCAGCCGACCATCACTGCGACATGTCGGCCGAATGCGTCTCGATTCGATCGACACAGCGCGACAATAGACAACGAATGTACCAGCAGTCGCATACCTCACTCCTCTTGTTTGGGCTCTCTTGTGCGCCAGGCTGGCATTCCCACGTGAATGTGCAAGGTATGAGACTTGCTAGAAGATTTCAAGCATCGCAGCATTGCTTGAGCCACACCCGCTCCCGCCTCAAATAGCGTGGCCCCCTCCTTGGCTTCCCTCTTGCGCTGGCGACATGGCGCTTGCTACCACAGCTCTTCCCCTGCAGCTGCGGCCCTCCCAGCCGCTGCGCTGCGCCCCGGTGACCCGTAGAGCCGCCCGGATCGTGGCCACAGCAGCCGACTGGCGGCGTGCAGCAGCAGCAGAGGCCCCACCCGCCGCCGCCGCCGCACCGCCGCCACTGGCATCGGCCGCGCTCGGCTGCTTGGCGGCGGCGCTGCTGGCCTTTGCCCCGCTTTCGGTGGAGGCCAAGGAGCTGGTTCAGGGGTATCCAAGGGTGGTGGATGGCGACACCCTCGACTTTAGCGGCACCCGAGTGCGCCTGTTTGGCATTGATGCACCTGAGACCAAGCAGAGCTGCAAGGCGGGCAAGGGAGGAGAGTATCTGTGCGGTGAGCTACACCCTGCTTCCGTCTCCGATTGTGCCAATGTACGAGGGTGCGTGCCTCATGGCTCTTCTTTGCCCTTGCAGGAGGGCGCTCCAAGCAGGCGCAGCTGGAGAAGAATGTGTTGCTGCCTGCAGTTGTGGTTCGTCGCTAGCTCACGGGAACCCTCCCTTCGTCCAGGCACCCGCTGCAGGCGAGCGCTTCCCAGCTGGCTCTGCTCACACTGTTGCTGTCCTGTAGAATGCCGATCAACCCTCTCACAGGCCCCCCCTGCTGCTCATGCAGGCGAGCGCTCCAAAGAGGCGCTGCTACAGAAGATTGGGAAGGGCAAGGTGGAGTGCGAGCAGGCAAGCAGGGCGGGGGTGTGGAGGCCGGGAGGGTTCGCCGGGAGGGAGGGAGGCAGGAGGGACACAGGGGAGTGCGATACGTCAAGTACAGCGGGCTGCTTGGCGTGAGCGGGGCCAGTTGTGTCGGCTGGCAACCCTGTGCCGCTCAGCATGCAGCATCCTCCGCCTTCTAACGCCACCATTACCTGTGCTCTTGCACCCTCCTGCAGAAGAACCGCGACAAGTATGGGCGGGTGGTGGGCGTCTGCTCGCTGAATGGGGAGGACCTGAACGGGTGGATGGTGGAGCAGGGGCTCGCGGTGGCATACAGGTGGGCGGGTGGGCGGACGTGTCATGCAGCCTTGGCCTTGCGTTTGAGGACCTGATGGGTGGGTGGGTGAAGCAGGGGCTTGCAGTTGAATACAGGTGCTGTGGGCGAGGAGCGTGGAGGCTGGGAGGTGGGAGCTGGGAATTGAAGGCAGATTCAGGGCTGGCGGCGGCAAACATGTGCGGGGTGCCAGGCAGGAGGAGAGCCAGGGAGGTGGGGAGGCACAGGTGCCTGCTGGTGCTGCCGTGCATCTGCTCGGCTGCACCTCGGAACGCTGCACCTGCTGCCCATCCTGCCCTGCCCTGCCCGCTCTCTCATATTTCCTGGGCGCCGCTTGAGGGCACGGCTCACGGAGCCAAGCTCAGCACCTGGTCAGGCGGCTGCTTATGCACATGCACACAAACATTGACTTTGTTTGTACTGCCCTCCCCCACCTCCCCATCGCCATCACCCACCACCCCCTTCCCTGTACCGCCCCCACCACGGCAGGCAGTACAGCAAGAACTACGTACCGCTGGAGGAGGCGGCCCAGGCTGCCAAGCGTGGCATCTGGTCGGGCTCCTTTGAGGTGCCCGAGCAGTGGCGGCGCGACAACCCGCGGGGCGGCAGCAAAGCCGCCGCCGCCGTTGCCGGCGTGACGCCCGTGGCGGCGCCCGCGCCCGCAGCAGCCAGGCTGCCCAGCCCGCCGCCACCAGAGGGCTGCGCCATCAAGGGCAACATCAACTCTAAGAAGGAGAAGGTGTACCATGTGCCAGGTGTGGCCCTCTGTATGAATTGTGTTGCGCTGTACTGTTTTAGCCGTAACCAACTCGTCTGAAAAGGTGCACCACGTGCCAGGTGGGCGCCTGTTACAGCCTCCCCCAAAGGTTGCTCACACCGAGGCACACTTGGTTCTCCACCTGATCAGTCTGCCATCCCCACAACCCGAATGCATCGCCCGTTCCCT
Source organism: Micractinium sp. NFX-FRZ (assembly GCA_029339195.1). Classification (NCBI taxonomy): domain Eukaryota; kingdom Viridiplantae; phylum Chlorophyta; class Trebouxiophyceae; order Chlorellales; family Chlorellaceae; genus Micractinium; species Micractinium sp. NFX-FRZ. Next base: position 10,167 of record JAPTJF010000207.1, read on the forward strand.
GACAGCCACCCGCCATGCTGGCAGTGCTTTCCACGAGCGCTCATTCCTTGAGCCTGGCCAGGGGAAGTGCCTCCGTCCGCACCGCCCCTGGCCCTCCAACCATTGCTCACCGGGTGAAACTGATCCCCCTCTTATGTTCCATGTCCTCCCTCTCCCTATGCAGGCGGTGCCTTCTATGACCGCACAATCATTGAGCTCGACCAGGGCGAGCGCTACTTCTGCACCACGGCAGAGGCGGAGGCCGCCGGCTGGCGTGCCTCTGCCCGGTGATCAAGACGGGGCCCCGGGCGCGAGCAGCGCGCTGCTGTTGGCCGCATGGTTGTGAGGCCTCCACCATCCATGCAATCTGTTTTCGAGGGAGCGAGCAAGCACTTGCATGTGCTGTAGCGAGCACTTGCATGTGCTGTGTGTCGGCATGTATGTCTGTGTGTGAGCGTATTGAAATATATTCATTGATTGTCGGTCAAACGCTTGAGAAAAACAGTTGCTGACGTGAACGCACGCGCTGAGCAGAGGCCAGTTGTTTTTAGACGAGCGGGCATCTCGTTGAACCGGTCAACCCCGCTGCATTGCGTAGCGGCTGTGCTGGTTGTTGCACCTTGCACTTGACCGCTCCTTCCGCCCTGGCAGAGCTGACGTGGACTCTGTTTTAACATAGTGTACAAAGTGGCAGTCCAAACAACGCAGTACAGAGGGGCAGGACAGCTCCTGAGTAACAAAGTGCCAGTCCAATCAAGGCAGTACGGAGGCAGGTGACACAGGGTAGGGCCAGCAGGGTAGGGCAGGGCCATGCGTGGTTGGGTCTCAAATGCTTGCTTTAGCGTGCGCTGGAAGAACAGGGGCGGAGGCAGGCTGCAACAAAATGGGATGGCCGGGTTGCGTACGGGACATACTGGAGAGGCTGCGGGAGTGGTTGGTTGGTCGGTTGGTAGCTCGTAGATCTGCGCTGCTGTGAAGAGGTCAGCGGGGCCGGGTTGGCTGCTGTGGGCGGAATGAGGCTGCTGCCAGGAAAGAATAGGCTGGGAAAGGTGGTAAATGGGCGGTACATGGATGCAGCCTGTCTGTCTGTTTGTCTGTCTGTCTATGGTCGGATGATGGTGGCACAGCCCGGCGCCGCAGTTTGGGACCGGGCAAACGGTGAGCGCCCGCCCTCAGCCGCCAGTGGCAGCGGCGGGCGGGCGGGCGGGTGACAGAGCGTTGAAACGTGTCAACGAGGTGTTGCAAGCAATGCTGCGGCGCAGCGCGGACGCCAGCGGAGTGCGTGCTCCTGCATCCACGCCAGCTCAGCGTGTGCATCCACGCCAGCTCAGCGCGTGCAGCGCATGCCAGCTCAGCACGTGCCAGCTCATCACTCCATCGCCAGCTGCGACATGAGGAACTTGAGCTCCCGCCGCTCCAGCACCCACTCGCTGAAGGATGCGGAGAGCAGGCCGCGCGCGGTGCCGACGGCGCTGTCCAGATACACCCTGCGCAGCGGGGTGGGGGGTCACAGCAGAGGTCAAGGAGGAAGTGGGGGCCGCTGCTTGCACAGTGGGAGGAGGTCAGAGCAGATGCCAGGGACAGCAGGGGCTGCTGCTTGCAAGGCGGGTGGGGGGCAGAGCAGAGGTCAGGGGAAGCAGGGGGCTGCTGCTTGCAAAGCGGGAGGGGAGCAGAGGTCAGGGGAAGCGCAAGGTGCAGTTGCATGCGCCACGGCAGCCTCGGCCCGCCCCCGGCAGCACAGTGAAGCCCAAGCCACTCTAAGCCCACCTCTGCCCATCAGCCACTGCGTGGAAACGACGTCAGAAGTTGCAGGTTGCGCTTCCCCCCACCTGAATGCGATGAGGAAGAAGTAGCGCTGGAGGTAGTGTAGTCCCAGGCGGCGGGCGGCCGCCGCTGCCGCCGCACGCGGCTCTCCCAGGAGCACTGCGCCCGCCACGGGGCTGGTGGCTGCACAGTGAGCAAGGCACAGCAGGGTGGGCAGTGTTTGTGAGTAGGGCGAGGCAGCCAGGCAGGTGGTGTGTGGTGCTGTGAGGTGCAGCTGGAGCAAGTGTGTGCTCTGCTGCTGTGCCGGCTTTGGCACAGCCGGATGTATGTGTCAAGCAGGCAGGCCCCCACCCCTTTGACCTCCCCTGAGTGCCCACTGTCTCGAGGCACCACGTGTCATCCTCCCATACCCATCGGAAACACGGCATGCCCTCCCGCTCAGCGCCCTGCCCTGCCTCAACCCCCGTCCCACCCTCCTCCCCCAACGTGCTTATTCGCCCCTCCCTCCCCTGCCCTCCTGCTCCCTCGCCACGCCAACCCCGATAGTCACTCACCCTCCTCCTCCGCCGCCGGCGCCGCCCCCTCAGCCGCGTCCTTGCATGCGTGTATGTCCGCCCGCAGGTTGCCCACCACCGCACACCGGTTGATGGCCTCGTCCACCGCTGCCTTGGCATCCAGCCCGTTGGGCAGCACCCGGCAAAGGTTCATGATGCCACGGTACTCGCCCAGCAGGGAGTTGCGGCTGCACAGGGCAGGCGGCAGTGGAATGGGGGGTGGGGAGCAGGAATGGGGCAGGGGGTGAGGATGAAGGCGGCACTGGTTTTGATGTGACGCCGCGATACACAGCATTCTTGCACAAGTGGGTTGTGGAACTGAGGGGGCAGGGTAAAGTTATTGGAGCGCAGCGGGTCAAGAGTAAAACCGGGCGGCTGCAGCCCGGGTGCCCCACCCGCCCCGACCAGCGTCTGGCCAGGTCTTGGATGTTCTGACTGCACATCGCAGCGGTGCGCCAGCTGCCACCCAACCTCCACTCCGAGTACTCCCCTGGCGCTGCCCCCACCCCCGCCACCGCCCCTGCCCTTGTAACCCTCTCCCTTCTCGCGCACCTCACGAGGTCAGAGGCATCCGACTCAACACGCAGCAGGCTGCCCGCCGACAGGCGCTGCCGCTTGGTTGGGGAGAGGTAGTCAGAGAGGTCGTCTCCGGGGCCGGACAGCGCGGGCAGCGCGCCTGCTGAGCCCACCTGCAGAGCAGGGCGGGGCGGCGGAGGCAGGCGGTGGTGTGAGGGAGAGTGCAGGTGGCGGGCGGTGGAGCGAATACCATGTGGGGGCGAGCGGGCGGGGCGGGCACGGCCGGCAGGGTGCGCAGGTGATGGCCGAGTGAAGCGCTCAGGCCAGGCAAAGCCAGGCAAGCAGCCAGGCCACCCGTCTGTCTGCCTAGTGTCCACACCTGAGCAGCCGGCCACCCATCTGTCTAGCTACTGTCCACACCTACCTGGGTACCTGGCTGCCTGGCTGTCCCCGGCCCCTGGACCCGCACCCCACCCCACCCCAACCAACCCTCACCCGAGGGCTCATGCCGGGCACCGGCGGCGACGCAGCAGCGGCCGCCGCCCGCCGCTCCGCCTGCATCAGCAGGTAGGTGGCGGCCGCTGCGGCGGCAAAGCGCGCGCTGCTGCCGGTGGAGGTGCGGGACAGGAAGACGTACATCACCTGCGCAGCACAGCACAGCACAGCGCAGCGCAGCGCAGCGGGGGCAAGAGTTGGGTGGAATTAGTGAAAGGAGTGGAGGGGTGAGGAAAAGGCAGGGTGGGGCACTTTGTTTGCCTGTGGGCTGATCCTGCGGAACCCGACAGGCATCCCAGCCTTCGCTGGCATCAACCTTCAATGCCCCAACCTATTGGCAGATCTGTATGCCCGATCTAGGCACGCAGCAGTGCCTCCTCACCTCCTTGCCCGCCGGGTGGTTGCCCATCTGAGCCAGCAGCTGGTCCAGGTCGGCAGCCTGCAGCAGGGCACAGCAGGGCACAGCAGGGGGACGATCAGAGCACAGCAGGCAGGGCAGGGCAGCAGCGCGCAGGGCACATCCATGGGCGGCAGGGCGGCTGCTTCGCATGGGGGAAGGCGCACGCACAGCTTTGAGGCTGCTGTCAGCAGCAGCAGCCATGACCATTAGGGCCACCAGAAACCAAAGGCAGCACACCTGGGGCGTGCGCTCTCGCGACATGGGCACCCGCCGGTACGTGATCTGGTACCCCTCGGCGGCAATGGCCACAAACACCTCCCGCGGGGTGCACAGCCCCTGCAGCAACCAGGGGGGAAAAGTGATGGTGAAGCGGGTGTGGTGTGTGGGCGTGCAAAGCCCTGCCTGCTCCCTCTGCCCTCAGCTCTCATGCTCCGCGTGGGAGGAAGGGGCACGGTGCCAAGGGCTCAGCGGGCGTGGCTGCTGGGACGCCAGGGGCGAATGCAGGCCTGGTTGTGTGGTGAGCACGCCTGCAGCCATCAACCGACCCATCCCCATCCTCAGTGGCTGGACACCAGGCCCCATGTCTCACTCCCCACCCATCACCCCGCCTCACCTGGTCAATGTCTCCCACATCGCCCGTCGTCTCCCAGAACGCCTGCACCTGCATCGTCGGCTGGTACTGCGTGGTACGGGTGATGTCCTCGTCACCCCCGCCCTCGCCCCCCGCCGCCTCCCCCGCCGCACCACCACTGCTCAGGGTTGCAGAGTCCGCCGGTGCCGCCGCCGCCGCTGCGCCAGAGACAGCGCCTCCCTCGCCCCTGCCTGCTACCGCTCCTGCTGCCCCTGCTGCTCCCGCCGTCCCGCCGCCGGCACGCAGGCTGGTGGTGATGCGTGCAGGCGGGCGCAGCGGCGTGGGCGCTGCGTGGCCAAACGCCACCTCCCGGTGCAGCAGCACCTTGCCCCCCCAGGCGGCCGCTTCGGCAAGCATGTCGGCCCGCAGCCGGCGCTCCAAATCCTCCAGCTTGGCTGCTTGGATGCCTGCAGACGCACAAAGGGCGGTGGATGGAGGTGGGGGAGCAGTGAGAAGGCGGATGGGAATGACAAAGAGATATGGCAAAGGAATGGAGCGCTCCAGCTTGACGTCTGAATGCCTGCCTGAATTCCAGAAAGCAAAGGAGACAAGACAGAAGCTAGACCAGAAAGGAGAAAGGGAGATCCAGATCTTCTGCCTCCGGCTGCCTGGATGCAGCCAGCCGTCCACAGGCAGGGCACAGCAGGGCGCCAGTTCGCAGCGAGCCAAGGAATCGCGGGTGGCAAGCTGGCGGCCAGGATGACAGGTGGGCGGAATGCCGGCTCTCAGCGGTAGCAGCAGCAGGGGCAGCATAAGCGGCTCGCAAACGTGCCTGCGTGGTGCAGCGCCGCCGCCGGCATCTCCAGCTCTCGCCGCAAATATGCGATGCCACGCACGTACCTGCCCAGGGGGAGGCGGGCGGGCAGGCAGGCAGGCAGGCAGGGGAAAGGAGGGGTGAGGGCATGGCACATGAGCGGCAGACTGAGCGTTATGGTGGTTTCTGCTCTGCCGCCAAGTCAAGAGCAGACAAGTCACTGGGCAACCCCCTGTGCCTCCTCTGCGGCTGCATTATTGCTACCTGCCGCCACTCCACCACGCACACTTGCTGCATGCAGCTCACACCCCAACCCGTCCTGCCGCATACGCAACCCCTTCGCCCCACTACAGGTAGCCGGCTTGGGGCGCACAAACACCATACCAACAAAGCTTGTACCTCTAACTACACCTTGTACCTCTAACCCCGGCCCGGCCCCCCCTAAAACTCACAGGACCAGCTCCTCTCTCAAGTCTGTCATCACAATGTGGCGTGGCCCCCCCGGCTTGGCCCCCACAGAGTCCAGCAGCCGGCGCAGGCCGTCCACTGTGGCGTCCCCCAGGGCTGCCACCGGCAGGCCCTCCACCTGCCTGCGGGCGGGTGGGAGATTGTGTGTGGGGGGGTGCGGTGGGGGGTGGGGGGTGAGACGCGGAGGGACAGGCTGGACCGATACGGCAAGCTGGGCATGACATTTGTTCTTGCTGCGACTGCTGGCCATGCCTTGCTGTGCACATACCCCCCAGCGTTGCTCAACCTGACGGAATAGCCTGCTCAGCGCACCTGATGTCCGTCACCCCCTCCACAGCCAGCGCGTTGCTGCTGCCGTTCTTGTGGCAGCCCCCCGGCAGGCTGTAGCTCTTCAGGATGGAGCGCCGCCCCACCACGCTGCCGCGCCGCTTCATCAGCACGCGCCGCTGCTCATCCAGGCTCACGCTCCTGGCGGGGGCAACCAACAATACAGGGGCGATGTGAGAGGGGAGGGGAATGAGATGGGAGGGAGCAGGGGGAGGGGTCGAGCGGGCGCTCATGTGCCCCTGCTCATCCAAGCTACAGCTACTGCTCAGGGGAGGGGAGGGGAGGGGCAGAGAGAAGTGGGGGGAGGTGCCGGCGCCTTGGGCCCAAGAGAAAGGGAGATGGCTGTGGATGTGGGAGTGGGAGGGAATGCCCCTGGCAAGGGCCCCCCGCAAATGGCAGGGCACAAGGGACAGGAAGGTGAGCAGAGCAATTCATCAGAGCGTGGGGTAGCGCTCCGTCCATGGGCGGCAGGGTGGCTCCGCGAAAACATCGCACCCAACCGGCGCGAAATGGCCCCGCCCCACGTCCCCCGCCTGAAGCTGCCCCACACACCTGCCAGAGGGCACCGGTGTAGGCATCATGTTGGGCCCAGGCGTGAGCGGCAGCACCAGCGGCAGCGGGGCCAGGGCTGAGGCGGGGTTCTGATGGATGAACTCCCGAGCCTGGCACACGTCGGTGCGGGCCGCCATCCACTCCTCAAACGTCAGGCGCCGCCCACGCGCCTGGCAGTACTGCAGGTGGGCAGGTGGCGGGCCGGCGGGGGCAGGGGAGGGTTCGGCATAAAGACTACGTTTTGAGGGAGCGGTGAGTGCTGGTGCGCCCATCTTGCCGCACGCGCGCCGGTCGTCACCCGTATGCGACACCCCCTGCACGCCGGTACCATGCAGTACCGCCACTTGCCTGCAGGTAGGCTGTGAAGGCGATGAGCATGCAGTAGCGCTCCAGGTAGGCCGACCCACGCTGGAACGCGTTGTGCCGCGCCTGGATCTCGGGCCTGGCATCAGGACAGGGCGCAGAGTGGGGCAGGCGTGGGGCAGGAGCGCAGCAGATAAGGGCAGGCCGTGGTTTGCGCGGGGCTGCGGGCATTTGCGGAATGGTCGCTAGTAAGCGCACCGACCGGCCCCACTGACCTCAACCTTTACAACTCCGCCTTGTTGCTCCCCTCCCCACTGCCCATCTCCCAAACAAGAGGCCCCCGCCCCACCTGAAGAAGCGGTCCAGCGAGCGGGGCTGGCGGTAGCGGATGATGGCGGTGCGCAGGTTGATGAGCACGCCGCAGGCGTCAATCACCTGCAGGGGGGCAGGCGGGGCAGGTGTTTGCAGGTGGCAGGCTGGCCAAGACATGGCCAACGTCCGTGGGCACGAGGCGGCACACAGGTGGGAGGATTGTGGAGTGAGGAGGGTGCCAACCCCACTGCCATCCTTGCACACCCCCAGCGGCCCCCCTGCCCACGCCGCACCTCGTCCACCGTCGCCTTGGCGTCCGGGCCCCGCTCCAGGATGCGCGTGAAGCGGCGCACCGCCACGTACTCGCCGTCACGCAGCTGCCGCGCCTCCAGGTCCAGGCTGGCCTGCAGACGAGGTGGGTGGTTGAATGAGTCGCGTGGAGTGTGTTCAACGGCAAAGGGAGAAGGGAGTGGCAGAGCAGTGGAAGGGAGTGGCAGAGCAGGCAGGTTGGCAGGGTGCCATTTCAGGGCATCCGTCCCGGCGCAGCGCTGGAGGGGCAGGGCATCGGTGCAGAAGGCGGTGCGAGCACACCAGGGCAACGAAACGCCCAGCACGCAGCCTGGCAGCCCCCAAGCGGGAGCCCCCACCCTTGCTTAGTAAGCTCAGGCAGACAAGGGGCAGGCCACCCACCCACCCGCCCACCCACCTCTCCAGCCTCCTCCCCATCCACCTCCATGGCTGTCGCCTGCCCTCCCGCTACGCCGCCCGCCTGGCGCCCTCCTTGTCCCGCTGCCGCCACCGCCGCCGCCGCTAGCGCCTGGCCCACCCCGCCGCCGCCGCCGGCCCCGACGTTGTTGCCCAGGGCCCCGCCGGCACGGCCAGATGCTGCTCTGGCAGGTGTGGCCTCCTCCTGCTCATCATCTGATCCCCCTCTGGGGGAGGCCCCTCCCACATCCTCATCCAAGTGCTCCACAGTGGCTGCCGCCGCCGCCAGGCTGCCGCCGTCCCCGCCAATGCGCGCGCCGTTCAGGTGCATGCGCAGCAGGGAGCCAATCACCATGCCGGTGGTGGTGCGCCCGCCGCCCAGCTGCAGGGAGGGGAGGAGGCATGGGCAGAGAGGGCAGCAAGGCGTGATGGGTGCCAGCAGTGCTTGGGGGCAGGCAACCGGGCCGTGACGGGGTTCTGAACAACACCAGGGCCACCTAACCTCAGCACGCGTGAAGCCTGTCTCCCGTCTCGACCATCTACCAAACCACCCCACAGTGCCTGCCCCCCGCACCTGGCAGGTGTAGATGAGGGCATCCGAGGGCCCAGCCGCTGCCGTGGCCGAGTAGAAGGTGTCAAAGTCGCGGGGCAGGGGGCAGGCGCCGTCGGTCAGCGGGATGCGCACATAGGTGACGCGGTACCCCTCGCCGACCAGGGTATCATACACCTGCTTGGGCGTCTGCACCGCGTCCGGGCCGCCCACTGGCTCAAAAGCCTCCACCACCTGGCGGGCCGCAGCCCCCGCCTCTGCCCCCGCCTCCGTCTCCCGCGTCACCAGCACCCGCCCGCCGTTGGCGTCGGCCTCCTTCAGAATGTCCTCCTGTGTGAATATCAAGGGTGAAGGGCAGTGACGGGGGGGCGAGCAGCCAGGTGGGTGTTGGGGGTGCGTGTGGGCAGGACACTGCGGCAGAAGCAGAGCATGCCCAGCACGGCACAGCGGCAGCCATACAAAGCAGCGCCCGGCCTGCCAAGCGCACCCGCAGGCGTGCCTCCATGCGCTCCAACCGCTCCGCCTGCATTGCGAAGCGGCGCAGGAAAGGGGCTTGGCTGTTAAGTATTTGACGTGTTGAGTACGCTACCTGGTCAACATGGCACCACTGCCTGCCTGATTTGCCTCCAACCCACTTGAGAGCTCTCTGCTTCACACCACCTGGGTGCCCTGGCGCTCAAGCGGCTCTTCAAGCGCCTCCCACTACTGACTTTTACAGTCATTTCGGCTGATCCGCTCCACCCTCTGATATGCATACAGCGTACACATATGGCTACGTCTCATGCTTCTGCCGCCCACCTGTATTCCGTGGTACTCCAGCAGGTTCTTGAAGGGGCGGGAGGCCTCGCGCAGCACATAGGGCCGCCCGTTGACATACACCACCGGCTCCTCGCGCTGCAGGTGCCACACCGCGCGCAGCTGCGGGGGTGGGGCGTGGGGGCGGGGGAAGCGGTGAGGCGGACAGAGGCAATCGGGAGGGACACGAGGTGGGGCAGAAGCAGGGGTTGCGCCAGTAGGCGGCAGCAAAGAATGTGGTCGCACGCAAGCGGCCGGGACGCATCCCCTTCCCATTGCGGGATGCGAGCCCCCCAGCTTCGCCGACCGATGCCCACCCGTGCATGTGCACGTGGCAAGGGCACCGCACCTGGCGTCCGTTGACAGGCGGCGTGTCGGGAGCGGCACCCACGTGCTGCAGCACCTGCAGCACACGCGGTAAAAATGGGGTGTTGGAATAGGCATGCAGAGCATGTAGCAGGGTTGCAGGTGATGCGGCACTGGCAGCCAGGCTGGGGGCAGGTCAAGGCCGCCGCCGCAGCCGCCGCTGCCACAAGCAGGGAGGAGGTGCAGCGTGGCACACGCTGCCATTGAGCAGGTTGCAAATTTGGCGTGCCCCGCCCCACCTGGCGTATTCCGTCCACCGTGGCAATGGCTCCTCCAAACACGCGCACCCCCCCAACATCTCGGAAGTTGGGCGCGCCCCGCACACACGCCGCTAAGCGCGACGACTGGCAGCCTGCGTGGCAGTGCGGGTGAGGGCGGCAGCAAGTGTGTTGGCAGCAGGTGCGAGGTGCTTGTGGCAACGCACGCCCACCCGCCTGCCCGCCTGGGAACCTGCAGCACACCTACACCAACTCAGAGAACTCCCCCTCCCCAGACTCCTAGAACGTTTCCAAGCTCCCAGGCATGACGCCTACCCACCCATGCAGCATTGTAGAGCCTGGACTCCACTTATTGCCCAACACTGCTTTCCACCCAACCAAACACTACACACACACACACACGCTGGTTGGATGGCCGCTCACCCCTGAAGTGGTCCTCCTTCAGGATGGTGTAGGGCCCCAGGACGGCGCCGCCACGCTGAGAGATGAGCGCAGCGTGCGCGTCCATCTCAGCGCTGTCCTGCCGCTCCTGCGCCTCGCCTGCCGGGGCAGGGGTGACGGGAGCGAGCAGGCGGTCATTGTGAGGGGCAGCGCAGGGCCAGAGCGGGTTAGCATGTGAAAGCAGGCCCGCTCTGCCCTGGTGCGCCGGCACTTCACCTGCCAAGGGGCCGGGGGCAACAGGACGCCGAGGGTGCAAAATGGAGGGGGGCCCATGAGAAAGGGGGCAGGCAGGGTACGGTAGGGACAGGGTTGCAAATGAGCACAAGAAGGCAGGCGTGCAGCAACAGAAGGAGCTGCAGGATTTGTCACCAGCAACAGCACAGCACAGCCAGTGGCAGCTGCCAGCACAACCACCAACTCCAGGCGGCTCTCAGCAGTAACAGCGTGCACAGCGTGCACAGCTGCAGCCCAGCGGCAACAACCCAGCGTGCGCAGCAGGCTCACTGGCAGCCAGAGCGTTTGGTGACTTGTTCAGCCCCAGGGCGGCTGCCGGGTTGTAGCGCAGCAGGCGTTCCAGGATAGATCGCAGCTCGGGGCGGGCGCCCAGCCACTCGCCAAAGGTGAGGGCGTTGGGGGTGCCCGGCGGGAAGTGGGCGCCAGAGATGTAGGAGCAGAAGCAGATGAGGGTGAAGTAGCGCTCCAAGTACTCCAAGCACACCTGCCGGGGGGGTGCATACAATAGATGGGTTGAGAAGCCAGGAGCTACAAGGAGAATGTGATGTGGGAGCAGACGCATACGGATGTGATGTCATATGGGCAGTCCATATGCATACCTTGGTACTGTACAGGCACCAACCCCTTGTTGAACACCACCGTGCCACGTGACAGCGGCGGCTGTGACAAGCAGGCGCACCTGCAGCAGCGACTGCCGGCGCGCGTCGTTGGCCTCGTAAAACATGCGCCCCCGGTAGCTGGCGATAGCCTCACGCAGGTTCTGCAGGGGCGGGCGCAACAGGGGGCAGTGGGGGAGGGAACTGAGTGTCTGCTGGTGCTGCTGTCGGCAGGGCGCGCTCGGCACAACAATACAGTTGCAGCATGTGCTGTGGCGTTTAGCGGTTGCAACTTGCGGCCATTCTACAGCGGGGTGGGGGGCAGGAGCAGCTGGTGACCCCCCACAGGCAAACTTGTGTGCCACTCCCAAAAACAAACTTGTGTTCCACCCCCAAAGGCACACTTGTGCACTTGTGTGCGCCACACACCTGCATGGCAGAGCAGGCGTCGATGACTGCATCCAGCGCCTCCTTGGCCGCCGTCCCCCGCTCCAGCGCGCGCAGCAGGCTGCGGATCACCCCAAACTTGCCCGCCTTGAGCTCAGTCTCCTCCAGCACAGACAGCGTGCCGCCCTGCAGCGCATGTGCAAAGGAGGCGCTTTTGTATTGAGTGCAAACTGAGACGCACGTCAGGCAGTGTTGGGCGGGAGGTCAGGTGAGAGGACTTGCCCGCCCCGGGTTCCATCTCCTCATGGGCCGATCATGCAATGTGCTGCCCGTCAAGCCGGGAGGGATGGACAGAGGGAGAGGCATTGTGCTGCAGGCATGCCACAGCACACCAGCTTCCCATGCTGTCGTGGACCATGCGCCGGCAGAGCTCACCACCCTAAGCCCACCCCACCTGCTCACCCTCAAGCCCACCCTCAAGCCCCCCCACCTTGCTGGGGCTGAGCTGCCGGCCCTTAGACACAAACCAATCCGGCAGCCCCGGAAGCGGCTCCGGCGGCAGCGCCAACACCAGCTCTGCTGGTCCTTGGCCCGGCCCCTGCTGGTGCGCCTCCTGCTGCTGCGCCTGGTGCGCCTGCTGCGTCGCCCCGTCAGACGCCCGGCGCAGCGCCAGCAGGGAGGCAATGATCATGCCGGTGGTGGTGCGCCCCCGGCCCATCTGGCAGTTGAAGACGAGGGCGGCGCCCGGCGGCGGGTCCCAGCAGCGCTGCAGGCGGGCATCAGGGGCACAGCGCAGCACAGCGGCCGAGGAAAGGATGGGAGGTTGGGGACAGCCATGGTTGCCAGAGGGGTGTGCATGCTTCCCAAGGGTGCGCTGAGCTGGGGTGCTTCCCAACAGCACAGCATGCTCGGCACAGCACGGCGCATGGCCGCTTGCCTGTATCAGGAGCTGGAAGTCGGAGGGCTTGGGCGCCTTCTCGTCCGTCACCGGCACGCGCAGGTAATCCACGTCGTAACCGTCGGCTGCACATGAAGGGGGTGTAGGAAAGAAATGCAACAGAGCCCTAGGAAGGAAGATAAGCGTAAAGGTGTGCACACTTGCCCTGTCAGGAGCAACAGGCAGCCCAGCAACCGACACGCCAGGTTGCGCCGGCCTGGTGTGTGCACACATGTGGCCAAGGCGCACCCCCACCACCTACCCCCTTCCCACAACCCCCACCCACCCACCCACCCACCCATGAGCTCCTGGTACACCTCCAGGGGCGTCTGCACATCCGCCTCTGTCACCGGCTCCCACTCCTCCACCACCTGTGCAGGGGCAGCGCAGGTGGTGGAAGTGAGCACTCGGGTGACAGGCAGACCAACACACCACCTGCTGCAGAACAGGCAGGCAGGCAAGCAGGCGGAGGCAGGCGGCAGGCAGCGGCACGTACAACCACGGCGTGTCACGTGGCACATGCAACACGGCCAAACGCAACACCTGCTTGAAAATGCAACACACTCAAGCCCACCTGGAACTGGTCGTCCTCGTGCGCCACCAGCACCTGGTTGTTGTACTGGGCAGCCTGCAGGCACAACGGAGTGGAATGTCCCCCGCACGTGATTGGTTGGCAGCATCTGGGAGCATGCAGCACTACATGAAACCCGGGCAGAACCACGAGCCACATTGTGCCACCCTACTGCACCCGCAGCACGTCTGCCAGCCGCCCTCCACCTCACGGGCCCACGTCCCCTGCCCAACACCTTCATTGGAAGGCCAGGTGTGATGTCTCTCCCCACGAATCCCCTGCAGCATACCCGCCCTGCATCCAGGATGCCACATGCCACCATGGCCGCACTTTCTGCAGCCTGCACCCCTGCAGCGCTACAAACACTCCTTGCAGCACCTCGGCCAGCAATGCTCATAAACTCTTGCTGCACCCCCGGCAGCACCCGCACACTCCCCCCAAGCCTCCAGCAGCAGCAGAGTCATGCAGTGCCCCCGCACCTCCTGCAGCACATCCGCCTTGAGCCGCGCCTCCATGCCCTCCACACGCTCCCTGTCAATCCCCGTGTACTCCAAATTGCTGAAAGGTCGCTCCGCCTCCCGCACAACAAAAGGCTTGCCGTTGATGTAACTGCACCGGCAGGGGTTGGGCAGTGGTGCAGCAACTCAGGGCAGCCTTACGGCTTACAATGGCACACATGCCGCATTCCCAAACTCACATCTCCAGTGCTTCCCTTAAATGATGCGCCCCAATGTCATTCCCTTCATGCAAAACAGCAGCAGCAGCACTGCCACCCTGCCAAAACCACCAGCCGCCGCCTGCACGTTGCATTCGGAAAGAACAGCACAGCACAGAACAGAACAGCAACCAGAAGCCCCCCCTTCCCACATGCAGCACATGCTGCGCGCCCCGCTCACATGACCGGCTCCTCCCGCTGATTGTGCCACAGCACCCGCCGCTTGCCCTGCCCCGCCCCCAGAGCGTCCAGCACGAGGCGCAGCCCAGACACGGTGGGGATGGCCACGCCGTACACCGGCAGGCCCGCCACCTGGCAGGGGGAGAGGGTAGTGCGGGGCAGGCACAATGAGTGCGGGCACCGTCGGCAACTAGCAGCCTGCTGTGTTGGCCAGACACAGCTGCAGGGTGGCAACCGCTGCTGCAGGCAGACAAGGCAGGCAGACCTGCGCCAACGGACATGCACACTCAGGCCCTGCCCTGCAGTCTTTGATTCAAGCACACGTTTCTTCAAACCCCCTTGTCACCAGGACTTTGTCCCTTCACGGCGACTCAACCAAGCGAGCCAGACGCACCTGCCGGAAGTTGGGCGCCCCTTCCATCAGCGGCGTGAGCTTCATGTTCTGGCAGCCTGCAGCAGCAGCAGTGCACCCGTTGAACGGAGGAAACAAGCGAGCACGAACCCTGCACCAGCAGCAGCATTGGCTTCTCAGCAGCAATGCAGCCATCCCCCCACCCGGCAACGCAGCTGGCAACAGAGCTGAGTGTGGGCTGCTGGACCGGGCCGGCATCCTGAGGTGACTAATCATTGGGCTGCAGAGCGGAAGCCCGGCCATACAGCCATATGCATGCTGTGAGCCTGCTATGCTGCTTCTTCGCAGCCCGCCAGCCTTCCTGCCAGGCCCTCCCTGCCGCACGCCGAACCTATGCCGCACGCACCTGGGAAGTGATCCGACTGCACAGAGGGGCAGGCAGGCAGGAGGGCAGGGGCAGCAGCAATCGTCAGACTGCAGAAGCTAGCGGAGCATGGGCTCGACCGGCCTGCCAGCTACTGCGGCTACTGCACAGCTTCTGCACACGCTGGAGCCAGCCGCCCCAGCACCCACCTTGAGGATGGTGTGCCGCAGCAGCACGTCACCGCACCGCGTGCCCACCACCTCCTCCGCCGACACATCTGGCCGCCCGCTGCCATCGCAGTGCGGCGTCTCTGCTGGGTACTCGACAGCTGCCGCGCCCTCAGCACCGGACGCTGTGGCCGACGCTGGCAGGCCAGCGGGGGTGGGTGCGGCGGCAGGGGTGCCGCCGCCAGTGGCGGCGGCGGCGGTGGGCGTGGTGCTCGTGGTGGCCACCGCCTGCAAATGGTTTGTTGCAAGTGAGAAGCGGCAGCGGTGGTGGGCGTGGCAGCTGCGGTGGGTGGCCCGATCGCAAAGACACTCGTGTGCGGCTGGCAGGTTGGCTTTGGGCCCAGCCTGCCTCGGCGGGGCCACAACCGCTGTATCGGCGCCACCGACCTGTTGGGTGCTGTGCATAAGTGGGCTCCGCTCTCCGCAGAGGTGAACTCCCCTGCTTGTTTACAAGGCTGCACGGTTGGCCGGCAGCGGTCTCTGTTCACTTTTATGATTGTGCAGTATCGTCCAGATTCCAGAAACGTGAACGAGGATAAGCCTCGGTTCTCTGGCCCCACCTCAACCCACCCGCCAGGTCACCGTCGCTTGTTTCGGTGGCCCAACACGGGCACCTCCGTGAGCGTTTGTCTCAGTCTTCCACCTCTCACTTTCCCTGCAGCGCCAGTCCCAACATTTCATCGCCTTCAGTGCAGTCAACTGCCATCTGTTTCACATGCCGCCGCTGCTGACGCCGCCAGTCAGCATCGCCAGTGCGGCGCTGCAGGCCCACCTGGCCACTCTACTGCGCCTGGACACCGCTGCGCCAACTGCTAAGCCGGCTGGCCTCAGCCTAGCACAGCGCCTGGGCCTTGTGCCTGGGCCGCCGCCACCGCTGACACCGGCGCAGTGGCTCGCGGTGCGCCGCAGCCGGCCTGGGCTGCGAGGCAGTGCTGCAGACTTCTCATCGGGTTTGGCTTGAGTTCAATTCCAGTAAAACATGTCCATTCAAGCTGTGAAACCTGTCTCCAACTGCCCGCCCCCACTCCACCTGCCGCAGGTGCACCTGCGCAGCCGCGAGCGGGGGGACTCTGCTGGCGGCTGCGCTATCTGCCTGCGCCCCTTCCGAGCGGAAGGCCAGGTGCTGTTGTCATGCTCCCACACCTTCCACCAGCACTGCCTGACGTCACTGGAGCGCTTTGTGCGGCAGCAGGGCGGTGGCGGCCCCTGCTGCCCTCTGTGCAGGGCAGCCGCGTACGAGAAGCGACGTATTGACGATGCAGAGCGGCTGTGGCAGCACACCTGTGCGGCCCGCATCCAGGCCGCATGGCGTGGACGGCAGGCGCGGCGCGCCTACCGTGCCCTGCGCCGTCTGCTGCCCCCCAGCCACCCGGCGCTGCGCCGGCGGTGGGCCGCCGACGCGCTGCAGGAGAGCAGCGCCGCGCTGATGCGCAGCGTGGACAGCAGGGAGGCCGACATAGATGCCCTGTTCGCTGAG
This sequence comes from Micractinium sp. NFX-FRZ, assembly GCA_029339195.1. Taxonomy (NCBI): domain Eukaryota; kingdom Viridiplantae; phylum Chlorophyta; class Trebouxiophyceae; order Chlorellales; family Chlorellaceae; genus Micractinium; species Micractinium sp. NFX-FRZ. Next base: position 26,337 of record JAPTJF010000207.1, read on the forward strand.
CTGGACGCCAGCACAGCAGCAGCTGGCGCTGTGTATGATGAGCTGTCAACACGCTGCCTGCACACCAGCAGGGCAGGTGACAGCGGCAGCTCTGGTGCAGCGGCGGCTGGGCAGCAGCCCACGACAGCTGCCGACAGCCTGGCGGCTGGTGCGGGGCAGGCAGGAGCACGCGGGGCGGTGCCGCAGGCTGCTGCTGGTGACACTAAGGCGGCAGCGCAGGCAGGCACGGAGCAGCAACCTGATTGGGAGGCGGTGCTGGCTCGGTGCCTGGAGAGGGACGAGCGGCCCGAATGCCCTATCTGCCTGGCAGCGCTCGGCCAGCTCAGCAGCAGCGGGAGCAGTAGCGGCAGCGGGAAGCGGCGGAGCCGGCAGCAGGCTGCAGGGAGCAAAGGGGCCAGCGCAGAGCGACGCAGCGGCATTGCCGTGCTGAGCTGCAGCCATGCATACCACGCCAACTGCCTCTCCTCGTGCGAAGCGTTTGCCATCTCCTCGGGCCTGGCCCCCGCCTGCCCCTGCTGCCGTTCCACCTATGCCCGCCTGGACCTCTGCTGACTTGCAACAAGCCTGGTACTTGCAGGCGATTCGGCATGTAACACACACCAGAGGGACTGCCAGTCATGGGCGGGCCTGGGAAGGAAGAGGCGTGGTGAAGTGTGTGGTGAGGTATGCGCGGCTGGAGGTCAGAACTTGTCAGGAAAGCGCTGCGCCAGGCCGCACAGCCCCAGCATGCCGCCAGTATGAAGCATCGCCACAGCCTCGGGCGCTGCGCTGCCGCCCGTGCTGCTGCTGTCCACGTGCTCCACAGCTGCCGCTCCCGCTGCGCCTGCTGCGGTCTCTTCTGCCAGCTGGCAGGCAACCTCCCAGGCAGCCAGGTTCCAGATGGGGTCCAGCAGTATGCCGTGCCGCTGTGCCACAGCCTGGCAGGCGGCAACCTCCCCAGGCAGCACTTTCCCAAACCGGCGCGGCGTGAGCCGGGGCACCCAGCGCAGCCGCTCGTCCACGCCACGCTGCACTGCTGCCGCCTCTGCCGCTGCTGCTGCCACTGCTGCTGCTGCCGCCGCTGCTGCTGCTGCTGCTGCTGCTTCTGTGTCCGGTGCACCTGCAGCAACTTCTGCTGCTGCGCCGGCTGTTGCTGCCCAGTGCTCGGCACAAAAGGCAGCCACCAGCTCTGCCTGCTGCTGCTGGTAGTACTCAAGAGGGCCTGCCAGGCACACGCCCGTCACGCGCCACGGCAGGCCCAGCAGCGCCGCACCCAGCGCCAGGCCTGCGTGAACAAAGGCTTGGTTGGCAATCGTATAAACAGTAGTGAACGGGGTGCAGGTGCCCCAGGCCTCCCAACAGTGGCACGCCTGCAAGACAGCGGGCGAAAACAGGGCAGGTTGGATTTCAACAGCAGAAAGCGTGCAGGGCGGGTTTATGTGAGCTAGTGGGCCGGAAAGGTGCGCAGGCAGGCAGGCAGTTGACACAGTGGACAAGCCAGCAAGCCGAGCTGACGCTGAGGCCGCCTGCAACTACCCCAGCCGGCCCACCAACCCAACGCACCCACCTGTGGCAGTGGCCCCTGTGCCGCTATCCACCACAATGTGCCACCGTTGCTGCTGCTGCTGCTCGGAACTGCTGCCGCCGGCACTGCTGCCACCAACAATGCCTGAGCTGCCGCTGCCTGCACTCCCGGCGCCGGCCAGTGGCGAGTGTTGGGCCAGCCAGGCCACCTGGCGAATGGACCCTAGCAGCGCAGCGGAGCAGGCAGCACCCTCCGGGATGACTGCCACCCTGCCAGCACCGGCAAAGCTGCTGCTGCTGGGGCTGCCGCCATCACTGTCAGCCAATAGCGGCGGCCCTTGCTGCTGCTGCCCTGACTGCTGCTGCTGCTGCTGCTGCTGTGGCCCCTGCTGCTGCTCCCCTAGCTCCCCTTGCAGCTGGTGCAGGTATCGGTCAAACATTGCCGCCCTGTCTGCATAGTCCCCTCGGCTCACATACTCTACACGATGTGCCAGCATGCGGGCGTACAGGTGGTGCCCCGTGGGCACCGCCGGCCGCTCGCCACGCACCAGCAGGTGTGCGCGCTTGCCGGCCTGTGCGCAGGCCGCCGCCACGGCCACGAGGTGCGCGCTCTGCAGGCCGCCGCAGGTCACAATGTCGCTGGCCTGGCGGGGGAGAGGTCGGCAGGGGCAGCGCAAGTTGTATCCGGTGTGGGCCGTGCCATAAGGCTGTGGGCTGCCGCACCCGGCTGCAGGTAGCTACGTGTACATTATAGTAGAGCTGCTGAGCACACATGAACATCACAGGCGGTACACCTTTGCCCGCCGCCTCCACACTCTCTCGGCCGCACCTGAGCCACACTGCCCCACAGGCCATCCAGCTTTCGGAACTTGTTGCCCCCAAGCAAGGGGTGGGTCAGGTCGTCTCGTATGACTGAGAACGCGGCTCCACCCTGCTGCACGTGCGTCACCTGTGCAGGCGGGGAGAAGCGGAAGCGGGAGCAACAATCAGATCAGCGCATTGGGGAAAGTAGGGGTAGGAAGCTGCATTCAGGCAAAAGGGACTAGGCTGTGCAAACTGCTCTTGTGCTGCGGCAGGCTCACCTTGCGCCGCCGCCGCCACCGCCCCACCCACCCCTGCCGCACTCGCCTGCACGGCTGGGTCATCTAGCATCCAGCTTTGTCGGTCGAGCAACTGAGACACCCTCGGAGGCAGCGCAGAGTAAGGCAGGAAATGTGCACGTCCGCTGTGCACGCCGACACGGGCCAGTCTACACCAGAGGTCGGCGGGGCGGCCTGCCATCGTCGATGTAGACCTAGGCGTCCATGGGGAGCACATCGCAAGCCCAATCAAGATGAAAGGACCCTCCATTGCCAGGAATTCCGCGCCCGTGCCAGGCTGGCAATGACTTTCGTTTCGATCGATTGAAATTGTTTGGCGCCTTGTGAGCACGGCTTGACAGAGATCGCTGGACCAATCGACAGGGATCGACCAGAGGCCCACACCAGGCGGCAAAGATGGCGGTGAGGCGGGGTGCCGGTTGCAGGGGGCGATGGCAGCATCACTGTGATGTCCCAGTGACGATCACGAGTTGGGAGCGGTCCCGTGCTCCCTGCGCCCGCAGGAGTCGGCCTTCTTCCAAGAGCTCAAGGCCTCGCAGCCCTTCTTCCTCATGGCGGGGCCCAACGTCATTCAGTCAGAGGAGCACATGCTGAAGATGTGCCGCCAGATCAAGGCGGTCACCGGTGGGTGCCCGCGCTTGAACCGCCACCGCCTCGCCCCACCCGCCTCTAAACCGACCGCTGCCGCGGCACTGGCCGCCTCCGCTTCCTCCCCGTCAACCCACTCCTATGCATGTTGCCCCCGTGCAGACAGCTTGGGCATCAAGCTGGTGTTCAAGAGCTCGTTTGACAAGGCCAACCGCACCAGCGCAGCCTCATTCCGTGGGCCCGGGATGGAGGAGGGCCTGCGGTGGGTGCTGCTGCGCTGATGCTGTTGAGCGTTTCACAAGCAGAAGCACTTCTCACATTCCTTCCATGTGCCTCCATGCTGCTTCATCCCTGTTTGCTTGCTCTGCCTGCCATCCACGCGGCTGTTTCCTGCTGCCTTGGTGCAGCCTGCTGCGGTTTGTCACCGTGCCTTTACGGGCACCCCCAACTTAGCTCTCCTGCCTTGCCTCACTTGACCCTGCCACCTCATGTCGCCTGTTCCACCCCACCCCCATCGCCCCAATGCCCACACAACACGCCACATTGCACTGCTAGGAGCAGGGTGAAGGACATCTGTGGCGTGCCGGGCCATCACACACATTCACCAGCCTGCAAGTTTGTCTGACAGCACACCTTCTCCCGCCCACCATGCCATGCCTGCCTGCCTGCAGGATCTTGAAGAAGGTGAAGGACACCTACGGTGTGCCCATCATCACAGACATCCACGAGGCATGGCAGGCGGAGGCGGTGGCGCAGGTGCGCCTGTCATGCGTGTGTCATGCCATGCTGCCCTGCTGTCGCCACTGCTGCTGCAGCGGGGAGCAGTGCCAGAGGGCGCAGACGGTTGGCTCTGGGGGCGGCGGTGCACGATGCAATCCTCGTTCGCCGCCGCCGGTAACCCCGCCCCCGCACGCGTGTCACACCGTTTCACCCAAATCCCTGCAGCTCACGCCTCTTTTCCCACTGTTCGCCTCTCCACACTCTCATGTTCTGCGCAGGTGGCCGACATCATCCAGATCCCCGCCTTCCTGTGCCGCCAGACCGACCTGCTGGTGGCGGCCGCCAAGACGGGCAAGGTGATCCAGATCAAGAAGGGCCAGTTCTGCGCACCCTCCGTCATGCGCAACTCGGCGGAAAAGTGCCGGCACGCGGGTGGGTGGGCGGACTCGGGGGTGGGGACGGTGGGCCCTGTGAGCAAACCAACTCACTATGAGCGGAGGGCGTGACGGCGGGCAGGGAATGGGACAGGCCCTTGGGTGGGAAGCCACGAGTTGCAGCGTGCTGGCTGGCTGCACGAGTTGCCACTGCCCCGGCAATCCCGCGGCAATGCTTTGCAGCTTCGTACGTGCCCGCCCGTCTTCACTTGTCACGGCACCCTGCCCCTCATCGCCTTTTCTGCCCTGCCCCCTTGCCACGCCGCAGGCAACCCCAACGTGCTGGTCTGCGAGCGCGGCACCATGTTTGGCTACTCTGATTTGATCGTGGACCCCCGCAACTTTGTGGCGATGCGCGATGCGGGGTGCCCCGTCACCGCCGACGTCACGCACGCGCTGCAGCAGGTGAAAGAGGAGGCCCGGCCAGTGGTTGAGGGAGTGTGTGGCACGCCGAGGGGGCCGCGCTGTGCCGCGCTGTGCTGTGCTGCTGTGTTGGGGCTGCAAGCCATGGACAGTTGGGGGACCACTTTTCCCGCTCCCTGCTCCAATGCGCTCTCTGCCTGCCGTGCAGCCGGCGGGGCGGTCGCTGGACGGCGGCGGCGTGGCCAGCGGCGGCCTGCGGGACATGATCCCAGCCATCGCACGGACAGGTGGGTGGGCAGCTGGGCGGCACCCGCCTTTTCTGCTTGGGAGCCAATGTGCCGCTGGCGTGCCCCTGACCTGCTGTTTTTTCCCAGGCGCAGCTAGCCAGCGCTGAGCCGCTGCTCGGCGTGCTGCTTGATACTGCTTGCTTGCTGCTGCTTGCGGCTGCCAAGCCAGCCACTCTTCAAGCGTGACCCGCCCCGCCGCCGGAACCTGCACTCTCACCCTGGCTGCTGTGCCCTGCCGGCCTGCCTGCCCACGTGCAGCTGTGGCCTGCGGCGTGGATGGCCTGTTCATGGAGGTGCGTCGCATGTGCCTCACTATTGGTCTTCTTTCAGCCCCCTTCGGGCTGCCTGCTGCTGCCTGCTGCCCTTTCCTGCTGCTGCTGTGCTGCTGCTGTTGCTGCTGCCAGCCCGGACGTGATGTGCACCACTTGGTAGGCCGTTGTATGGCTGCTAGTTGCTGCAACGGGGCCGGTTCTTGATTGCCGCAGCTGGCGCTGCCGCTGATGCCTGCCATGCGGGGCTTGCAGCTCACAGTGCATGCCCCGACAAGCCGCGTGCCGCCTTGAGTCAGCTGCGCCTGCTGTGCCGACGCCGGTTCCCTCTGATGCGCTGCCTTGCAGACTTACATCTTCCCTGCTTACAACCTCCCCCCTCTTGCGTGCCTGCCCCATGTCATGCACCCTCCTCAATACCACCGCACTGCTCCCTGCCTGCCCGCCCCCTGCTCCCCCCCCCCCCCCATGCCAGGTGCACGACGACCCCACCACCTCCCCGGTGGACGGCCCCACACAGTGGCCCCTGCGGTGAGAGTCAGCACCCGCATCCCACCAAGCAGCGCACGCACGCCCCCGCTGGATGCATGCGCCTCGTCTGCCTGCCTGCCCAGCATGCTGCATGTGCCAGCTGGCATCATCCACGCTGCTGCCGGAACTCGGCCGCGCAGCAGCTTGCCCCCACTCACTGAATGCCTTTGCTTCCAAAGCTGGCGCTTCCCACACCACCCTCCCCCTCCCCACTCTTCATTCACACCCCTTCGCATCCTGTGCCTCGTCCGTCCCACTCCTCTCCTCTGCTTCCCGTGCTCTTCTGCCACACCTGACCGCCCTATCCTCACCCAAGCCTCCCCTGATTCTACCCAAGCCCCCGCCCTTACTACCATTCGTTTGCAGGCACCTGCGGCGGCTGCTGGTTGAGCTGCTGGACATTGCCAAGGCCAGCAAGGGCAAGGAGGAGATGGATCTGGACCTGAGCCCCGTGGGGGAGGACTTTGACCCCGAGGCCCTCGTCTAATTTGAGTAGTCCTCACGTGAAAGGCTGGTGCTGAGCTGGCGCTGAGGGCGGCAAGCGTGTGGCGTGCCGGCGCCCCCCACCGTGATTGCGCTGTGCACTGCCCCCCACCGTGATTGGATTGTGAACTGCTGTCACTTGTCACATTGCACTGAGTGGCACTCGAGGGCAAGGAAGTAGACGGTGCTGTAAGTGGGCCACCTTATGAGCGCAGAGAGAACAACGGTGAGACAACCTGGCGAAGGCGCCGCCACCTGGGCGCTGCCACCCAGGCGCGCGCAACCATGTACAGTTAGTTAAGCGCCGGCCGCGTTTCGGTGTTTCCGTATCCGCATTGGACCTGAAAGATAAACACGCTGAGAAACAGGGAACGTACCCGTTGTTTGGTTGGCGCGACCCTGCTCCCGACACCCTTGAAGCGAGCGCCCTGTCAACCCCTGCTGCCCGTTTTCATGCTGCGCAGCCTGCTCCAGCGCACCAACGCCTCCCCGCAGCGTAAAGCCTTCCTTCTGGGCTCCACCCTCGCCGCCGCTGTCCTCGCTGGCGGCGCCGCCGCAGTCCTCTCGGCACACCCATCCCTGCGAGGCGCAATGGCTTACCGCACCTTTGCCCGCTCCCAGGCGGGCCTCATCGACAGCCTAGTGGGTGAGCAGGCGAGGTGGTAGTGCCGGGGCCAAGAAGGCCGCGTACCTTCTGTGTGAAAGGCCCCGGACCTGCAGTGTGGCCAGCACTGTGGCGGCTGCCATCAATGCAGCGCTGGCTCCTCTGCACCCCTCTCTGGCCCCCAACTTCGCCCCTCGTACATATCATGCCAAACATGCTTGCGAGGACTGCCACTGCACCCCCCACTGCAGAGCACGGCGTGGTTCGCTCGCCCGAGGTGGAGGCGGTGCTGAAATCCATCGACAGGGGCAAGTTCACTGAAGAGCCCGAGGTGGGTGCTGGGGTGCCTCGGGTGCTGCGCAGTACCAGCACTCGCAGGCAGGGGCTGGGTGCTGCGCTCCATTGACAGGGGCAAGCTGACAGAAGACCCACCGTGCCGTTCCCTGTTCAATGCATTCAAACCCCTGCTTCTTTGCCCCAAACCCCTGCTTCTTTGCTCCCCCTCCCCGCCCCCCCAGTTTGCCTACATGGACGCCCCCCAGGGCATCGGGTACGCCGCCACCATCAGCGCCCCCCACATGCACGCCTGGGCGCTGGAGCTGCTGCTGGAGCAGCTGCACCCGGGGGCACGCGTGCTGGATGTGGGCAGCGGCACCGGGTGAGATGGGGTGCCCGGGTTGGGGCGGGAGGTGGGGAGGACATCTGCTGGATGTGGGCTGCGGCAGCGGGTGAGATGCTCCGCAGTGGGATCGAGCATGCATATGCAAGGGCCTGGGCAGGCGGCGGCGGCGTTCCCAGCCTGGCGGCGCCTGTGTGGTTCGAATGGATAGGTCGCCCCTCCCCCCACCCCCGCTGGGCCCCTGCTCTGCCATGCAGCTACCTGACCGCCGCCTTTGCCAGGCTGGTGAGCCGCGGGGGCGCTGAGGGCAAGGCGATTGGCATCGAGCACATCCCTGAGCTCACCAGGTGGGGGGCAGGTGGCTGGCCCTGCTTCTGTTTGTTCTCTGCTTTTGCTTTTTTGTTTTCAATTGAGCACATCCCTGAGCTCACCAGGTGGGGGTGCGGCCGGGCTGCCCGGAGCCAGCTTGGCTGGGGGCGCTGCGGGGAGAGGGCGGCAGCGTGTGCTGGCGCCTGCTGTGCTGCGCGGGCGGCGGGCGGCGGGGCGGAGGGCGCTGTGGTGGCCAGCTGGGCAGGTGGCGGCCAGTGCTTTTGGTTTGTTATCCCTGATGCCTTCTGCCTGGCTTTGATGGGTCGAGCACATCCCTGAGCTCATCGAGTGTGGGATGGCTGAAGTTCAGGGGCCGACCCGGCGGCGCGAGCTGGCGGCTGGTAGGGCTGGCGGGTTGGGATGGCTTGGCCCTCACCCCGCGGCGCCTCTCGCAGCATTCCAATTGTTGGGGTTGTCGCAGCAGGGCCAGGCCCTGGCAGGTGCTAGACAGTGGTTCGCACGCTGTCTGCATACCAGTGCAGCCAGTGTGCATGCGGCGGCAGCGGGAGGTTTGTGCCTAGGGCTGCGTTTGGGCCAGTACTTTCCACGCCTTTCAACATGCCTGCCCTGCCATGCTGTACGTGATCTGGCCCTGCATCCTGCAGGTTCGAGCCTCTTTCGTGCTACCATGCATGCACACGTCCCGTTGCCCACGCACCCCGCCCACCATGCCCCCTCGTGGGTGTCGTCCACCCCCATGCAGCAAGGCTCTGAACAACGTGGCCAAGGACCCCTCGCTGGTACAGCTGATGCAGCAGGGTGAGCGCGTGAGGTTTACTGTACTGCGCTATGCGTTGCCTTTAAGGATGGGCAGGGGAGGGTGGTGAGGTTGAGGGGCTGAGGCATGGCCAAAGGGCGCTAACGTGCAACGTGCGCGGCTCGGCTGCTCGAGTGCAGAATGTGCTTCTGAATCTTGCTGCCTGGCTGGCGCCAAAACGCGTGCGCCACTGTCCCACCGCCACGGCTCCACCTGCAGCCCCTCGTCCCGCGGCCGCCGTCAGCGGCTAGCCCTCACCCCCGTCTCCGCCCCCTCCACTTGCCCCTCCACTATATTGCCCCTCGTCCTCCCCCCGCCCACCCCGCACCCTCTCCCCCGCAGGCCGCCTGGAATTTGTTGTGGGGGACGGGCGCAAGGGGTGGCCCGCAGGCGCCCCGTATGACGCCATCCACGTGGGGGCGGCCGCCCCGCGGCTGCCCACGGAGCTGGTGGAGCAGCTGGCGCCCGGGGGCCGCCTGGTGGTGCCGGTGGGGCCGGAGGGCGGCATGCAGGCAAGGCGGGGGGTGGCGGGGCGGTGACCAGAGGGGCCGAGGGAGTTCCGAACCGCACACCAATGCTCCTTGTTCACATCTCCACCCCAGCTTGTGCAGAGCCTGGCTGTGGTGGGCGAGGAGGCGCACATGCCCACCTCCCTCTGCGTGCGTTCAACTGCCGCCTGCCACCCCTAACCAGTCGTTTACTTCACATCTCATGCCGCCGCAGCACCTGGCTGTGGTGGGCAAGGCGGCGCATACGCCCACCTCCCTCTGCGTGCTTTCCACTGCCGCGTGCCACCCATACCAAGTCGTATGTTGATTGATTGATTGATTCATCCTGACGTTGCGCCGGCTGCAGAGCCTGGCTGTGGTGGACAAGGCGGCGGACGGCAGTGTGCGCAGGCGGGACGCCATGTCAGTCATGTACGTGCCCCTCACCTCCAAGCAGCACCAGCTGGACTATGCCAGCGACAGCGAGTGAGGCGCGCAGCAGTGGAGCTGCACGGTTGCTCAACTGTCCTTGGGGTGCGGCGCTCCAGGGGTGTCGCGCAAGCGAGCGTGTTTGCCCCCGACGTCATCGGAGCACCAGCAAGACTATTCCAGCGACAATGCACGAGGAGGCATTGGGAGAAGCCTCCCCAGGACGGGCTTGAGTCTGGCATGACGGGGCAGCCGTGCAGCTGCAAGCCAGGCTGCCGGCCGGTGCTTGGCCCCGCGGCCTGGCCCCGCTCTCGAGCCTGCCGAGCCAGCCCGCCCACAAGACAGATCCACCTGTCTCTCTGTGTTATTCTATGCTTTCATGTGCCTCGGTGGCTTCATACCCCGCCTTATTGCCGTTGACCTGATGGCCTGCTTGCTGCCTTGCCTGCACCTGCTCCTTGCTGCCCCAGCCTCTGCGGCCACCGCCGCCTCCCCTGCCTCTGCGCCCCGCCACCCTCTTGCGCATCGCGATCCTTCCGTCGTGATTTTGCCGTGTGTCCACCTGCGCCGTGCACGCGTGTTAGCCCCACAAGCCATCATGCGCGCAGCACGGGGCGAGCGCAGCACGGGGCACAGCAGGCCTCCAACACCTGCTGGTCCTCCCCTTGGCCTCCTCACAGCTACAGCCACCATCTTTCATCCATCGCCACCACACATTGTCGCTCTCTCAACCCTCCCAGCCCCCTAGCAGCCCAACCAGCCCGAGCCAGCAGTGGTAGTGTGCAGCAATGGTTGCCGTCGCCATCGCCTCAGCCAGCACTCTGCAGTGCAGCCGGCCCATCTGCCGGCCAGCGGCTAGCCGGGTGCAGCGGCTGAGCAGCAGCTCCTCCGCCTTCAGCAGCGCAGCGGCACTCCACCCCGCAGCAGCCAGCAGCCTCTCGCAGCCCGCCGCAGGTGTGTGGGCATTTCCAAAGGACAATGCATCACACCGGGTGGCGCGCTCCGGGTGGCGAGTGGGTCGATGCGCAAGGAGGAGTGGGCCTGGTGTCGCTAACCCATAGCGCACAGGCCACCCAGCGAGCATCAGCAAACACCCTTTGGCCGGGAAACAGCCCACGTGCACCTGCACGAGCGCCGAGCAACCCGCCTCACCTGTGCTTCCCTCCCTCTCTGCCGCCTTGCAGGCCGTCGCAGCTTGACCGTCGTTGCTGGCAACGCCGGCTCCGGCGGCCCCTTCGCCCCCCTGGTTGTGGTCACCCGCAATGCTATGGGCACCAAGGAGTTCAACCAGTTCCGCGGCAAGGCCATCTCCATCCACTCGCAAGGTGGGTGCTGGCCAGAATGACTGGCGCCGACCGTTGTTAGCGCGCCGCGCCGCCGTGCGGCGCCGTCGGTAGCTTGGTGCACGCCATACAGCCCGCTGTTTTCACCACACCAGTTGCCCTCCACGTGCCCACCCAGGGCCTGCAAGCTCCTCTTCTGGTGCAATGTGTGGGCAGCAAGCAAGCTTGAGTGCGGCCGGCTTGCATGCGTGGCAGTGTCTACCACTCGGGCGGTGCCCGTGGGATACCCACCCGCCCATGCTTCCCCCTGCCTGTCTCCTTACCACCTGCCCCCCCATCCCTCCTAATCCTCTTCAAAACTGCTGCAGTGATCAAGGACTTCTGCAAGCAGCTGGGTGCTGACACCAAGCAGGTGCAGGGGCTGATCCGCCTGGCCAAGAAGAACGGAGAGAAGCTGGGCTTCCTGGCGTGATTTTGAAGCGCCCCCATGCTTCCCTGGGCCACCCCAGCCCGGCTGCACGCTGGGCTATCCGGCAGGGAGACTGCAGCCAGCCAGCTGAACCAGACACCTGGGGCAGCTGCGGCTGGCGGTCTGCCTGTGCTGCCCAGCCCTCTGGCGGGTCGATGTGCCGCTTGCGCCAGCAACCCGCATGCAGCCGGCGGCACCCCGCCCCGGCCCTCACCCCTCCCCTTGACTCGTCCTGCCAACCCTATCCATCAGTCGTTTCGTCTTCCTGCGCCGCCGTGCGTCCTTGATTTGTGGCAGCCCACCTGCCCCTTGCCCTTGCCCTGAGCTGGGTGCTGGCGCCGCGCCTGTGGCACCTGCCCTGTCCTGCCCGGACGTCGCGTGCTGCGCATGCCGTGCCGCACACGTGGCTGGCCTGGGCCCAGCCCCTCCGCTGGCAGCAGCAGCGGTCCACCCTCGTCTGGTCCTAACTCTTTCATCACTCACTTCGCCGAGAGGTGCTACCCCCCATACCCTCCCCTCTTATTTTGATTTGCGCTGCCCACCTCACGCAGCCAGCACTGGCATATCTCCCCCTCCCCCCCCAATCACTCGAAATGTTTCGCCGCCCCTCCCTCGCCGCCATTTCATTCCCGGTACCGAACACCGACGTTGCTCCTGCGGCGGCCTCAGTCCGTGGCCCCCAAACGCACTTCTCTGATTCAACCCTCTCAACGCCCCCCGCCCTTCAGCAGCGCCTCCTTTCCTCCCCTTGCCTGCCACTGCTCTTCTTTGCATCTCCCATCCTGCGTTGGCTCTCTCCCAGCCCTGTGCTGCATCGCCCCCGGGACCCGGGGTGCGTGTAAGGAGCTGTCCAAAACACAAGGCGACACAGCAGTGGGAGCTGATCGGCAGTGCATACAAACGAATTTCATCTGCGCTGCGGCCTGGCTGTTGCGTGCCACAATGGCAGGAAGTGCATTGTCGGCCAATCTGCTACCCAACATGCAGCAGTTTTGTCTGCTGCTGGGGACAGTGCCAGGTGGCAGCCAAGGCAGAGATGGCCGGATTGAACTGCCCTGTTCTGTATCTGTCTCACTCTCTATCAGAGATGGCAGGCGTTAGCTGCAGAGTTATAGTGACCGTACCATCTGTATCACCCCTGCGTTAAGGTGGAGCTGGGCAATGAACCTTGTCAATGAGGCGCCAGGTGGCCGAAGCAGCTCACAGCTGGAGGGCCGGCCAGCTGTCCGCGTTAATCAACATATTAAGGTCGGGATTATGACGATGGTTGCAACAACAACATTCCCACCGCGGGCTGCAGCGCACCAACTTCGCCTCGCTCGCCATGGAGCCCGCCACCTCCTCCTCCCTGGCCGCAGCTGCTGTGCACCTGATCGGGACGGCGAACAGCGGCACCAGCCACCGGGAAGCCGCTCCCAAGCCCGCTCCGCCACTGGCTGCCGCCCCGAACCACAGTGCCCCTGCGGCGCCGGCGCCCCCGCGCCCGCCCCGCCTGGACCTGCGCTTTGTGGGCGGCCTGCGCGCTGTGTTCAGCCTCCTGGTGGTGCTCTTCCACTGCTGGATGGTGTGGTGCAACCTCACGCCCTACTCCACCACAGCGCCGCTGCAGCGCCAGCAGTGGCTTGTGAGGTGAGGGGCACACTCAGGCTGCCGGTGTGTGCATACAGGCAAGTTTGCTGCCGGGCGGCTCGGAGTGCTTGTCCAGCTGGCGTGCTTTGGTTGCCCGCCGTCGGCAGCCGACCCACCAACCCAGCCTTTCTCTAACCATCCCTGCCGCCACCTTGTTTCATGTGTCGCCGCCTGCAGGGCGGCATCAGTGGCCGGCCCCCTGAGTGTCGACGTCTTCCTCGTCCTGACTGCTGCCCTGGGTGCCCTCCAGCTGGTCCCCGCCCTCGAAGCCTCCCCCAACCCCTGGGCCACGCTGCGCGCCTACTGGCGCCGCCGCGCCGCGCGCCTCCTGCCCGCCTACTATGCCACCTGCGCCCTGCTGGCGCTGGCTGGCTGGCTGTACCCTACAGATGGCCTGTCCCCGGAGGGCGCCGTCGCCCGCAACTTTAACTTTGCCACCTGTCCGGCCGGCATCTGGCCCAACCTCTTCTTCCTGCAAAACATAAACGCCAAGGTCGGCGAGTCCTGCGGTGAGCGGCTGTGCGTGCTTGCTTTGGGGGGGGCGGGAGGGAGGGAGGAAGGGGGCGTGCTGTTTTTGCCCCCCAGCGGGGCGGGGGGAGCTGGGCAGGCACGGCACCCTGGCCAGCCCCAACAGGGGGGTGCGGCCTATGTGTCTGCATTGCATGCACCACATGCCTGCTTTGGGAACAGCGTTACGAGGCAGCAAGGAGCAAGGAGGACAGGAGCACGGGCCAGCAGAGAGCAGGCTTCCTGGCATCCCAAGCTAGTTTGGCTCCTGGACAGAGGGAGGTGTCGTCCTGCTGCCTTCCACTTCCTCCCCCGCCCCCCACCCTATCCCCATTCACCCACACTTTCCCCTTGTGCAGGTGGCTACCTATGGTCCACCGCTCTGCAAGTCCAATGGTACCTCCTCTTCCCCCCGCTCCTGCTGGCCCTCCGCCCGCGCACCCCTGGCTTCCGCGCGCGCCTGGCCGCCGCCCTGGCCGCCGCCGCGGCGGGCGGCACCGCCTGGCGCGCCTGGCAGGTGGCCGCTGCAGGCCCCGCACTGCGACTTCCTGTGGGGGATTACAACAGGTGATGTCGGAATGACCCCGGGGCTCCCGGAGGCAGCTGGCCCTGTGTTGCGCACATCAGCTCCCTTTCATTGTCGCAGTCGTGTTTTGAGTGTTCTGTTCGCGCGGGCATCCCCCCCTGCTTCCCCGTTTGCTATTTGCAGGGACCCACAGGAGTTTGATGCCCTCATGTCTCTGTGGGAAAACACCTACTACACCCTGCCCCAGAGGCTGGCGCAGCTGGCGGCGGGTGCGGCGCTGGGGCTGGCGCTGGCCACCACCCAGGCGCTGGCCTGGCTGCGCAGCAGGTGAGCTGGCAGGAGTTGGTTGGTTCCTGATGCTGCTGAGGAGCGGGTGCACGCTGATTGGGTATGTGACTTGTTGGGCAGGGCAGCAGGCATGCATGTAGGCAGGCACTGGCATGGCTGCAGCAGATGGGCGGGCGGTTGTGTGGGCGGGGTGTGGACGGTGCCTGATTGCTGCCTGCCTGCCTGCCTGCCTGCCTGCCTGCCCGCCCGCCCGCCCACCTGCCTGCTCGCCCAACGCCCCTGCCGCCCTGCACCCCCCACGTGTCCCCCAGGCTGCCCGCCGTCTCGGCCTGCGCCCTGCTCTGCCAGGCGCTCTACTGCCACCTGGTGCTGGACTGGGCTCCCTGGGGGGCGCTCCCCGGCGAGACTCCCTGGCACCCGGCCACCGCCCGCTTCTATGCGGCGCTGCTGCACTGGGGCAGCCCCTTTGCTGGATGCCTGGTGGCATGCACGCTGGGAGCACTGGCGCTGCAAGCCGACCCGCTGCATGCCCGGGCCGCCGCCCTGCTGGCTGCGCCGGCCCTCAGGCCGCTGGCCACCCTCTCCTTCAGCTTGTACCTCCTTCACGACCTGGCTCGCATGCTCATTGTGGTTCACATGCTGCCCACGGGCCTGCTCTCTTCCCTGTCCACCGTCGCGCCGCTCGCCGGCCTGCTGCTCCAGACGGGTGCCACCCTGGCGGGAGCCTATGCCCTGGCTGCTGCCGTGCACTGCCTGGTGGAGAAACGCTTCTAGGATAAGCTGAGGGGCCTCTTACACAACCGCCCTTATGTGCACCATCTCGTGTGTGCACCATTTCGATTGATCCCACCTCAATTGAACAAGCCGGAGTACACAACAGCCTCACTCGACGGGCATGTGTGGGGTGCATGCTTGCCGCACAAGCGGGGCGTTGCATCTGCTCCGCGGCCCCCAAGATAAATCCTCGATAGAGCTGATGACGGGGGGAGAGTCCACAAGATGGCACTGGGCACCCGTGGAGGCAGGCGCCACAACGCAACAGCCCTGCCGAGCGTTGCTTTAGGTCGCTGTCAGCTGTACCTGCACGGTTCCCCATGCTGCTCCCGAGCCGCCCTCTCGCCCTCTCCTTCCCTCACTCGGCTAGCTCGGTGTTCTGCACCGACCAGGCTCGAGAGAGCCGTCCCAAGAGGTGCGCTTTAGCCAGCCCGGGAAGGTCCGCTGTGGAGTAGCGGTAAGCCCGTGTTTCAGCACCCTACAAGCTCGGAAATGCCCCAGCGGAGCCTGCCGAACCGCGATCAGCGCTCGCCGACCTGATCAGCGATTGGCCCGCCCCGTTCCCAGCGACCGCCTCTTCCCGCGCTTGCATTGCGCATTTAGGGGGTCTAGGAGGCAAGAGACGCCGAGCGAGACACACCAGGCACGCCTTCCGGCGGAGCGGGCTGCGCCGGCGCGCCGCTGGTGCTGGCTTCCCCCCGCTCTGCTTGCCGCCGCGCGGGTCTCGGCATGTCTTGGAACAGCTGCACGTCCTAGGGAGCCTGAGATCAGGCTTCGTTGCATTCTTCCCTCTCGCCGCCGCCGCCACTCCGCCGCCGCCACCACCCGCCAGGCATTTGAACACGGCGCCCAATGCCCTGGCCCCGTCTCCCAGTTGCAGAGATGGACACCCAGGGGCCGTGCTGGCAACGTCAGCGCGCTGTTCTGAGCGACAGCACTGTATCCCCTGTGCCGACCTGCTCCCCTGCCGCCTCCCACCACGCCCTTACGCTCTCCGACGCATCCCACCACGCCCAGCCAAGCGGTGAGCCTGCCTGCACGGCTTTGGCGGCAGTTGCGCATCTCTGATCTGTGTGGTCCTGCTGATTAGCGTGCAGCTTGCTTCATGTAGTTGCTATTGCAAACCGCCAGCTGATCCACCTGGGTCGTTGGCCTAGGTCAGGGCCCGACGCCGCGGGTTCTGCCAGGGGGTGCCCCGCCTGCGCCCTGCATTTGTAGAGCCCCCGTTTGTAGAACGGCAAGGCGCTGACGACTGCGCACGCCCCCTCACCCCACCCTCCCTGCAGCTGTAACCTCGGGGGTGGCCACACGCTGCCTTCAGGTCTACATGAGCAGCCTGCACGGCACCTTTGCCTGCATGCTCGCCAGGGTTGGCCTGGAGGGGGCGCGTGTGTACTACAGATGGCATGCCGACGATGCCAAGGTGCCTGCCCGCCTACCTGGCCCGCGCGCTTGCCTGCCCGCCTGCTTGCCTTCCCGCCCGCCCATGCCTGCGTGTCCCCTGCCCCGCCATCCTACCCAACCATGTGCTCAGCTCACGCCCCTGCCCACCACCTGCCCCAGACTAACTGGCCACAGTCCAAGTGGCCCCTGCTCTCCAGCCTCCTGGGAGCCTCGCTTTTGCCGCACCCACCACCTGCCCGCCCCACCCATTCTCCTGCACGCTCGCCTGCCCGCCTCATATGCCCACCTGCACACCCACCTGCCCGCTCGCTTCTCCACTCATGCCTGGCTGCAGTGGGCTGAGCACGTGGAGGGGCCCATTGTGGGTGCGTGGTGGGAGATGTCCCAGCACCTGCTGGCCCTGGCCAGCTCATCTCCCCACCTCGACCAAGACGGCTTCATGTGGCTGCAGGGAGAGTGCGGGCAGCCGCTGGTGCCCCCGCCGGCCAGCGAGCTTCCTATGGTCCCATGGCGCGCTGGGGAGGGTGAGTGTGTGGCTGGTGCTCCTCCAAGCGTGTGCTGCAGCGGGCCCCTCCCCCCCTGCTGGCTTGCCTGCCTGCCTGCCTGCTAGCCAGACCGGCCGTCCGCCAGCCTCCCTGCTGCACGACAAGCTGCCTGCTCGCCTTCCCCCTGCCCGCCCATCTGCCCGCCTGTCTGCTGCTGAGGGTGCTCACACCAACCGACCCGCATCCTTGCCCTGCGCGCCCACCTCCCTCCCCTGTAGATCCCTTCCTCACATCCCTCAAGAACCACAGCGCCGCCATCCGGCAGCACCTGCGAGCCACCGTGGTGCTGCTGACCAAGGGCCCCGGCCAGCAGACGGCCCACTACACTGCCGTGCCAGGGCCAGGCCAGTTTGGCTTCGTGATGCGGGATGACTTGGACAGCGAGGCAAAGCAGGTGATGATGGTACCAAAACAACAATAAGATGATGTACATCACAAACACATTGAAGTTGTATGCCTGAAACATACCTTGGGCAAACGGGCAGGGGTTAGCTCTCTGGTTGGCCTTTCAGTGGCCCACTGCCTGGGGTGGGGCCGCCACAGAGCAGCACCGCGTGCCGTGCCCTTCTTACTCACGTGCCGGGCCTCGGTGCCGTGCCAACCCATGCTGTGCTCCACCCTGCCCCCCTCTCTGCCCTCCCCCCCTGGGCAGATCATCGAGAGACTGGCCGGCTGCTTTGACCCAGGCAACTGCCACCAGCGGACCATCACTTTCTACCTTCACGGCCACACACAGCTCCCGGAGCTCCCGGGCACCGAGACCCATGTGGGGTAGCGGCTGCTGTGCCTCCTTTCCACCCCTGCTCCTAGGAGCAGGCCTGCTCCCCAGCAGCACCACCCAGTGTAAGAGTTGCAGTCAAACCCTGGGGGAGAAAAGTCCACAAGTGATTGAGAGGTCACCCAGCAAGGACAATGCGGGCATGCAAGGGGGTACCAAGCTCTGCAATCCAAAACGCATTCTTCGGGCAACGAAAATTTGGGAATGCCAAGGTTGGAAAAAGTTGAGTGCACGGGAGGGGTATTCGTTCACATACAGAAACAGGGGTGGTGAGAGGGGAGAGGGGTGCGTGTTGGGGGGAATAAGGAGAACACTTCTGAAACAATGCATGCCCGCTACGGCCGCCTTTACCCTTTCCATTGTAACCCTTTTCACGTATTCGCCTGTCCATGTATCAACCTTTTCTACACGGTATCTTTGGCAAGAGTGGCAAGGTCGCAGGCTGTCCAAGAATCAGCAAGTGCCGCCCGCATGCGGGTGGCAGGCAACTCGGCTCGGGCGGGGGCATGGCGCAGCAGAAGGGCTGGGCTGCCTGGGCCATTTGCAAAACCCTGTCGAGCGGTGCAGAGGCACAAGCAAGGGGGTACAAGCATACAGGCTCCTATGTCAATGTCAGGTGCTGGCTGCTTCCTGACGCACGGCAGCCAGCGCTTTGCACGCTTTGCGGTGCCCCGCCCGCCAGTCGGCATGGGAGCAGGCGGTATCTATGCATGTGTTCACGCGTGATTGACATGGCAGGGTGCTTGGTGACAGGGCAATGCATAAGCGGAGCGAGTCATCCGCCGGCAGCTGCGGCATGGCCAGACTGCTGTTGTCACCCCGTGCAGCTTCAGAAGATCCTATGGTGAGTAAGAAGAGTAAGTGAAGATTAAGAATGAAATTGCGCAAGGCGTGATGTGTTGACATCAACATGCTCACATTGAGTTGCCCGCCACCAACTCCGCTGCCCCCGGGGGTGGCGGCGGCGGGCTGTGGCCGTCGTGCAGCGGCTTGCCGTCGCACATGGCTGAGCAGCAGATGGACAGGCGGTTATGTGGGCGGGGGTTGAATGGTGCCTGATGGCTATCGGCTATCGGCTGCCTGCCTGCCTGCCTGCCTGCCTGCCTGCCTGCCTGCCTGCCCGCCCGCCCACCTGCCTGCCCGCCTAACGCCCCTGCCGCCTTGCACCACCCACCCGTCCCCCAGGCTGCCCGCCGTCTCGGCCTGCGCCCTGATGTGCCAGGCGCTCTACTGCCACGTGGCGCTGGACTGGGCTCCCTGGGGGGCGCTCCCCGGAGAGGCGCAGTACCGTGTCACCCGGCAGCCGGCGCAGCGCTTGCAGCCGGCGCCCTCGCCCGCCGCAGCCCCACCACGAGCCCCCAGGTTGGCGCAGCGCAGGTAGGCGCACGCGCGGGCAGCAGCCACCTGTGCCCCCTCTACTCGCTCAGCGCTGGCCTGCTCCGCCTGCTGCCAATGAGCCTGCAGGGCCGCCGCCAGCGCGCGTGCATGCGGCAGGATGTGCCGACGCACAGCGCCCAGCGCCTGCGCCGGCGGGCTCAACAAGGCGGTTCTGTTGTCCACCAGAAGTGAGCGCCGTAGAGCCCCTGCCAACCGCTGAATCTCGGCCAGGTCACCGCCCGGCGCCGCCGCTCCGGCACCTTCCGCGCCACTGCTGCCAGCAGCGGGCACAGCGCCAGGGCCCCCGCCCTGCCGAGCATGCTGTGCACCCGGCCTGACTCCGCTGGAGGCGCCGGCCCCGCTGCTGCCCTCGCTGCTGCTGCTGCTGCTGCTGCTTGGTGGGGTGTTTTTTTCAATCAGCTCCAGGGCCCCGTCCATCAATGCCTCCATCAAGTTCAGGGCCGCCTCAAACACGTGATCAGCCTGCGGTGCAATCAAAGGGGGGCCAACCAACATTAGCACGAGTGCTCTGCAACACGACAAAATGTGCAGGCCTGCGGTGCTGGGCCTCGGCATGCTGCGGTCGGTTGAATCAATGCCCTGCTGCCCAGCTGCTGCTCTGCTGGCCGCCAGGCCTGCGCAGCGCAGCTCCACAGCCCTGCGGCCCGCTCAGCCCCGCTCCCATACGCACCCAACACACTCAACGTTCGCTCACATGGACGCGCGGCATGCGCTTCACAGCCGACAGAGCCACGCCCAGCATCTGGCCCAGCTGGCCGCCCGCCGCCAGCCAGGCTGCCAGGCGGGGCCCGCGCCGGGCCGCGCTCATCACTTGGTTGTACACCCCCGTTGCATAGACAGCACTGCCCTGCGCAGTTCCGAAGGATTGGGTGCATGTGCTTGGCGGTGAATGGTCATGCACAAGGGCAGGACGTTGCGGCGCGCAGGCAGGCAGCGCAGGCAGGCAGGGTAGCCATGCAGCACATGCATGCAGGCAGGCAGCGAGGCATCACGGGCATGCAGCGCAAGCAAGCTAGCATGCATTCAGAATGGGCTCGCACTCACCGGCGGCAGCCGGCTGTTGAAGCAGTCAAACAGGGCGGCCAGGTGGGGGCTGCCTGCCACGTGTGCAGGCCCCAAGCCCGCCGCATCTGCCAGGCTGATCAGCAGGTCACCCGTGCGGCTAGTGGGGATGCCTGTGAGGTCGCAGTGGGCAGCCGCCACTTGCACGGCCTCCCAGTGTGCGGCAGACATGGCTTGCAGGCGCCTGTAGGGGACGCAGGGCGGGCGGGCGCAGGCAGGGGGGAGGTGCGGGTGAGCAAGGGCCTTGTTGGAGGCGGATGGTCACAATGTTAGGGGTCTTCACTCCCACTGGGTGCGTGGGGAGTGGCAGCGCCGGGGTTCGGCGCCAGAGCAGGGGCACGCCATGGCACTGCAGTGCAACACACAGCGGAATGCGGACAGTGATGCACACCAGCATGTACAGCACGCACAGCACAGCGCAGCGGAACTGCGTGCCCAGCCCAGCGCAGCGCAGCGCAGCACGGCACGCGCCTGCTGGTGCGCGGCTGGGCGGCGGCGGTCCTCCTGGGATCTTCCAGCCGGACGCTTCTGGGCCCATACTCAAGGTGCTGCAGCAGCCTGGCTCCGCGCAAGGTTGCGGCCGCGGTGCGCAGCATGCGCTCCGTCCACAGCGGGTCGGCCAGCGTCAGGCAGTGGGGCTTGGTGGCGGCGGCCCAGCACAGCAGGCGGCACCCCGCAGTGTGCAGCTGCCAGTACGACGCCTGCACCGCCGCCAGCACATCAGGGGGCGGCAGGCGGTCGGCCCCCAGTGCCAGCTGGCTGGCGGAGCCGCAGGCACGGGTGGCAAACAGGACCAGGTTTTGAGCGAGCCCCGTGGCGTGCGCCTGCTGCACCGTGTGGCGGTGGGCCGCGCACGTGCGCTGCCGCTGCGCCGCGCCGAGCGACTCCAGCAGGGGCAAAGCGCGCAGCGCGGACGCGGCGGTGCTGCACCACTGCGCAGCATCGGCGAGGCTGGCCATCAGCGGCGTGGGCAGCACGGCACCCTGGGCGCTGCCGGAGCTGTCGTCCCTGCGGGGAGGAAAGGACATTGGGGCAAAGGGAGGGGGAGTGTTAGGGTGCTATGGCAGAGCAGGGGGCAGGACAGGAAAGGATGAGACATGGCATGCGTTGGACCCAAAGCAAGGAAGCCTGGAAACCCGGGTGAAGCAGTGGGCACAGCCGGCAAAGGCGGGCGGGCACGGCGGGCGCAGCAGGCACAGCGGGCGCACCGGTCCCAGTAAAACTGCAGCAGCCTGCAGGGCAGTATCCAGGCCGCGACCAGCTCGTGCACAGCAGCCTGCACCTCCACATCCGCCGTCAGCTGCTCCTCCCCGTCCGCCGCCAGCGCCGCCACGTCGGGCAGCCTGGCCATCATGGCCAGCAGCTGCAGCGCCACCTGGCGACGCTGCGCGCTGGGCTGGCTGTCCACCTCGTGTGCATGCTCAGGGCACAGCTGGCCGCACAGGCACTCAAAGAGGCGGGTGATGGCAGCTGCCTGCGCAAAGTGCGCCATGGGAGGCAGGCCAGGTGGGGCCGGCTCCAGAGGCACAGTCTGAACGAGCTCCGCCGCAGCAGCCACTGCAGCGGCACCCTCGCCATCGCTGCCGTTGCCCGCAGAGGCAAACCAGCGCTGCAGTGCCCCACGGAGCTCCGGGACTGCCAGGCCTGCTGCAATGCACTGGGCTTCTCCCCAGCTGCAGCCGCCACCGGGCGTGCCGTCGCTGGGCGGCTGCAGTGCGCGGGGTAGTGCAGGGACAAAGGGCAGCAGGCGCGCAGCCAGTGTGCCGCACAAGTGTTCGTCGCGGGCGAGGGCCTGACATGTCACCTCATGCCGCGGCAGGCTGCTGAGCGAGTGGACTGCGGCGCCCAGGTAGGCTGCTGCCGCCCAACGCTCAAATCCGTTCACTGCATGGGCGGGGGAGACGGCGCGGGGGCGAGCAGCGGGAGGCATCGGAGACTGTGCCCAGACGGCTGGCAGAGCACTGGCAGCAGCGGTGGGGCTGGTGGGGCAGGTGGCCGTGCGGGCGGGCAGTGGGAGCACCGGGCCGCGTCGCAGGAGGGCAAGCGGGCATGTAGGAGGTGGGTGGACGCAGTGTTGCATCATTACCAGCAGGCCAGCTGGCAGCAGCCACCCCTGGCCCTGCCTTGGCAGCATCCCCGTATGAACCGCGCCTGCGGGTGCAAAAAAATATGCTATGCATGCAGAGGCTTGCGCTGACTTGGCGCACCTCCAAGGATGCCATCCGGGGCCAGCGTCTCGGCTGCACTGCCCAGCCAGCTCAGCAGCAGTTCTGGCGGCCCGGCATGCGCGATAAAGGTGGGTGGCAACGGCTGCATCAAGTAGACTGCCATTGCATGCAGCTGCGCTGCCACCATCTCTGCTTTCAAGTGGCGCACAGAGTCGGTTGCGCCGCCGGCCTGCTGCTGCGCCGCCGCGGCTGCACGCAGCGCTGTGAGCCCGCTTGAGAGCAGGCAGTTGAGCACGACGCTGGCTAGCAGCGCTGTATCCATGCCAGGCATGCCGCACTGCTTGCGCAGCACCTCGCAGGCAACTGCCAGCCGGCAGCAGGCTGTGAGCCGCCACAGTGGTGCCTCCTCCAGGCAGCCGCCGCCGCCGTCGCTGGCGGAGGAAAGCTGCTGCCGCAGGCGCCACTCCGCAGTGGCCATATGGTTGCCGACGCTGGTAAAAACACTGCAAGGCAATTTTGAAAGGCTTAGCTGTACGCTGGGGGCTGCAGAAGCGAACCCAAATGGCAGCAGCTCACACGCAAAGTCTCACTTGCGCACTGCTTGATGGTCCTCATCGTCGAGAAATCCTGCCACGATTTCACGGTCGCAAATTTCGAGCATGAGAGACTCGGCGTCCGCAGCCACCTCCCTAGCGGCAGGGGAGCTCAGTGCGTCCGCAAGGCGCGAAAGCGCAGGCACAATGTCGGACAACATTTTCACAGTTGTCAGTGATCAATTGACGAGGCAAGTCAGAGACGATAAGTATGCAAAGTGGCGCCGGTGCCACGCGCGCACCAGGCGGCGCGCATGCCGCCAGACTGCTGGCCTCCGACCGCCAGTGGCTGCTGGTGTAAGCATGGGAACCCACATAGTTAGTGTTGGTCCATGTCAATTATCCATAATCAACCGGCAGTGCAAGCCGGCTCAACGTATGTGTGCCACGCACGCTGCCGCCGCCACTGCCTGCTGGTGCTGCTGCTCATCAGCTGTGTCGGCACACAGTCGTGCAATCATTGCTGACAGCCGTCCTTCCATGCTGCACTTATTGGGCGCCTTTTAAGAAGTGCAGCATGGCCATGGCGTGCTGACAGCACTGTCCGCCGCTCGTGCCCACGCTGTGGCGGCACGCTGTGGCGGGAGCCAGACAGGGAGCGGCCCGGCGCCTTCCCTGCCCTACTCTCACGCTTGGGCGGCCTTCCCAGACCGATTGATCACTTCTGGCAGCATGTCGGGGCTGCGCAACCTCCTGCACTCGACCTACAAGAGCGCGGCAGAGCGCGTGCTGCCGGCGCAGTCAAAGTCGGCCTTCAAGGAGAAGGGGGTAAGTGCCCACTTTTGCAGGGCAGTAGGCAGAGTTGGGCGCGCCAGTGGCAGGTCCCGACAGCAGGCGGAGTGGCCCTCGCCTCCCGGTTGAAGCTCTCGCTCCCGTCCTCCCACACCGCGCCAGGTGCTCACTCCCGAGGAGTTTGTGGCGGCGGGTGACTACCTGGTGCACACCTGCCCCACCTGGAGCTGGGAGGCGGGCGACCCCAAGAAGGCCCGCCCGTTCCTGCCGCCCGCCAAGCAGTTCCTCATCACACGAAATGGTGCGTGCCCAGCCGTTCTGGGCTGGTGATTTGCAATGTGCTTGCATGCCGGGGGTGTGGAGGCGCCAGTGGAGGTGCAGCTGGCCGGGCGAGGTGCTGTGGCGCTAGAGCGGCGCATGGTGAGCGGTTGCTGGCGCCGGCGCAGTTGCCCCCTCTGGGTGCAGCACCCAACCTCGCCGCCCCGCCCCGCCCCCTGCAGTGCCCTGCATGCGGCGCGCGGCGGCGGTTGAGGAGTACGGCGAGCGTGAGGAGCAGGAGGTGGAGGCGGACGACGGCGGGGAGGGGTGGGTGACCGCCAACCGAGCGCGCAGCGGCACGGCCGGCGCCGCCGCTGCAGGCACCACCACTAACGACGACGGATTTGAGGAGATCCCCAGCATTGATGATGCAGCGGGCGGCAGCGGCGGCGGCGGCGGCGGAGACGGCGCGGGGGAGGCGGTCAGCGCGGCCAGCGAGGCGGCGGCGGAGGAGGAGGAGGAGGAGGATGTGCCCGACATTGGTGATCTAGAACTTGAAGATGAAGAAGAGGATGAGGTGGGGTGGGGCGCCTTTGGCTGGGGTTGGGTGGCGGTCGCAGGGCGGGACGGATTGCCACGTGTGCTGGGGTGTTAGCATCGGCGGCTTGGTGGTTGAGGGGGAGGGATGAAGAGACAGTGGGGTGGGCGGGGGGGCTTGCAGGGCGTTTGGGGTGCCGAGGTGTGGGGTGGCGTGGGGTGGGGGATGCATCATATGAAGAGGATCAAGTGCTGGATATTGCAAGCAGATTCACGAAAGAGGGGCTGTGTAGGGGGGGGTGGGCAGGGATGGGTGACAACAAAGGTGAGGAGGTGGAGGAGGAGGAGGGAGGGGGCGCGAGGTTGGCTGTGTTGGGGCAAGTGGCATGGCGTGGTGTTAGGGTGCCCGGGAGTGTGAAGGCGCAATGGTTGCCACCCTGTGCTCTAGACATGTGCACAGCACACCACAGCACAGCGTGCTGCTGCGCCCGGCATTCTGCACTGCCTGCATACCATTCTCATCCCGCTGCGGCCCCCTGCCGAGCCGGCATGCCATTATCCACCCGCCTGCTCGATCTGCCTTCCTCTGTTGCCTACACACAGGCGGCGCTGCGGCCGGCAGCGGACGGCGGTGGCGCCGAGGAGCACATTGTGCGGACGCGCACCTACGACCTGCTCATCACTTACGACAAGTACTATGCGGTGAGCTGGCACGCGCTGCGCTGCGCTGTGCTGTGCGCTGCCCCTGCGATGCGCACGGGTCACGGGGCGTGACGCGCGACAACAGTATCATGCGGCAACAGCAGCTAGCGCCTCTTGCCTGCTGTGCTGTGCTGGGCTGTGGCTGGGCTGTGACAGTTTTGCGTTGTGGCAGAGACGCGGCTGGGGCGGCTGCAGTGCTGCCGGCTTGCTTCCACAAGCCGCCCTGCAGCCCTGCACTGCTGCCCTGCTCCTCCAGCCCACCTGTGACCTCCCCCTGAGCCCACCCTCCCTCCCCCCCGCCCGCCACACCTCTCCCGCACCTCCCCCAGGTGCCCCGCTTCTGGCTGATTGGTTACGATGAGAACCGGCAGCCGCTGAGCAGCGAGCAGGTGCGGGGCGGGGTGGCAGACCCATGGCACCCTGCTTCCCAACGGGAGGCGCGCCAGCTTTTGCTTGCAAGCACTGGGCTTCAGCCCCCTTCCCTCCCCGTGCAGCACTGCACTGCTTGACCTTCGTTTGCAAGAGCAAACAATGAACATATCATCCGTGTAACGCAACCCACATCAGGTGCTGGAGGACGTGTCGGAGGAGCATGCGCGCAAGACGGTGACAATGGAGGCGCACCCGCACGGAGGCGCAGGTGGCGCGCAGGTGTGCAGGCTGGCAGGGCCACGGCCAGGGCAGGGGCAGAGTACCGGGCGCCTAGTGTGAAGATGCGTGTGTGACGGCAGCGGTTGTCCTGGGTGCTGCGTGCGAGCACGCGAGCATGCAGGCTGCTGGGGCGGCATGCAAGACTTCCTCCCGCACCTGCTCCCGCCCCTGCCTCTCCGGCCGCCATCAAGGCCCTGCGCACCTTCTCGCATGCCACTGCTGACTCTGCCCCGCTGCTGCCGCCGCCGCATTCCCCCGCTCCGCCCCCCCTCGCCCTCATTCCACTGCAATGCTACTGCATCGAGTGCTCCCCAACCGCGCGCCCTCCCCTGATGCAGGCCGCCTCCATCCACCCCTGCCAGCACGCCAACGTGATGCACAAGCTGTCGGAGCGGGTGGCGGGGGAGGGGGCAGAGTTTGCTGTGGAACGGTGAGCTGGTGTGCAGGCAGGGTGGGGTGCGGGGGCTGATTCAGCTGCAGGGCAAGAAGTGCGGGTCAATCAAGTACCGGCAGGGTGAGGTGCGGCGGGAATTATCTGCAGATGTGGGAGGGGGGGCAGGTGGGGAGGGGTGGGGCTAGGAGGCGAAGCAGTTTTGTGGCGGCGCGCAGGGTGCGGGAGAGGGCGCAGGGGATCGGGAGGCACCGTTGATGCCTCTTCCTTTTCCGTCCCCCAGGGCCTTTGCCAGTTTGTGTGTCCCCCCTTCTCCCCCCCAACCCGACACAGATTACCACACACACACACACACACTGTCCTGCTCCCTCCTCCCACACACCGCCCTCCCCCACAACTTCCGCGCAGCTACCTGGTGCTCTGTACCCAAGCCAATTGCCAGGCTTGATGTAACTCCTGCGCCCTGTACATACCCTGCTCCCTCCTCCCCCACCCACCCACCCCATTCACCCACCCCATTCACCTTCCTCGCAGCTACCTGGTCCTCTTCCTCAAGTTCATTGCCAGCGTGGTGCCCACCATTGAGTACGACTACACCCTGGCAGCCGGAGGGTCGGGAGGGGGCGAGCAATAGCGACACTGGCAGTGACCCAGCTGAGAGCGGGGCGGCTCTCAGTGTGACGCACGCTGGCGGCCGGCGGCTGGGGCGGCTGGCGGCTGGGCCGGCGGCCCTCCAACACATGCCAGGCTGCCCAGTCACCACTGGGTACGACAACAACGCTGTGGCGGCTGGGAATAGGCGCTGGGCATTGATGCAGCTGCAGCAGGCATCCAGCCGCTAAAGCGCCCCGGTGCCAGGATGCCCGCCTGCACCCGCCACAGCCTGTGCAAAATTGGCGGCAGCGGCAGCTGTGGCACCAGGCTAGCGGCAGGCCAGCAGCCGCCCGCCAGCTCTACGCCGGTGCTTCCAGCGGTGGCAGCATGCCCCCCACAGTAGCTAGTAGCTGGCTGGCTAGAGGCCGCAGGTGCTGCTGTGCGGCTGCACCCTGCTGGCAGCAGCCGGCACCAGCCAGCAGCCACCTTGTAGCACCCAACACGGCCCTGTACAATAGTAGCTAGCGGCCCCAGCCCTCCTCCCGAGCTGGCCGGGGCGGGTTGCTTTGTAGACTAGCACACCACAGGCGCCCTTCCTCCTCTGGGTTGTTGGGGCGCCGCCGTGTAACATGACATCGCTGTTGCACACGGCCTGCCAGCGGCTCCCACCACCACTACTGATCCCGCCTCTCAAGGTTTCGACACACAACTACGCCTGCATCTAACCTGTCAGCCCTGGTGGTCGCTAGGGGGGGTTACATGAGCATGTGCTGGAGGCCTGTGCAGATGAGATACTGAGGTATGGGGGCCAGGGAGGCGCGAAACTTTCCGCTGCCTTCCGGGGAGAGCCAGATTGAGAGGCGTGTGGGGTAGAATGGTGACACAGGAAGGCGGGCAAAGGGCAGTGGAGAGCCTGGTGCAGGCCTGCACAGCCACTGTGGCCCTCCTACCAGGTGGGGACACAGGCGGTGGGTGGCCCGTCACAGGGCTGCCGCCGATGAATGGCGCTTCCGAGGGAGCTAGCAAAGGCGCGTCTTATGATTTTTCCGCACATCTTGAGGGGAGAGAAGGGTTGGCGAGGGCAGGGGCGGGGGTGAGAGGAAGTGCGCAACGTGACGTGACGTGTGGGGAGGGGCGGTGATGGGGGGACAAGACAGGGGGGAGGCGCAAGAGGGGGGGAAGAGAGGCTTGCGCGGAAGGTGCAACAGGCGACAGAGCACGTGACCGCGGCAGGCAGCAGTCGGGGGAAACGGTGATAAGAGAAAGATAAGTCGTAAGCAGAGTGGGTCTGGAGCAATAAATTGGGCAGTTTGCTACGGAGTGGAGGGGGGCATGCGGCGGGGGAAGAGGGGAGTGCGCACTCACAGGGACGCTCATAACCAAAGAGGGGAGGCATAGCCAAGGCAAGATTTGCCTTTGGCGCCAAACTCGTTGGAGAGAAGGCATGAAAGGCGGGGGGAATAGATGCATCTATCTAGGGGGGACGCAAGGCAGAGGGAAGACAGGAAGCAGGCACGCAGGGTGTGACGGCAGTCGACTTATAAAAAGGCAACAGGTGGACAGGCTACAAATGAAAAGAACAGTCATTCTGCAGATCAGGGTTGGCTGGTTCGAGCCGTATTCGTTTCAGTCATTGTGCGTGGGAAGGGGGATGAAGCCAGGATGTGACGGCCCATCCAAGCTGGCCGGCCAGCATGGCGGGCTGCTTGCCACTCATCGGGTGCTTGGCCACTATGGGTGCATCTCGCGCTGCCAACAACCAATGTTCGACGCCCCAGCGGCGCACAGTGGCGCCCGGCGCTCAGCGGCGCCCCGCCCCGCCACCCTGCCCGGTGTTGCCGCCGCGGGAGGGTGCCAGGGCATTCAGCAGGCGAACAATCGCCACGTGCTGCTGCACGGCGGAGGCCACCTGTGCGGCCTGTTGGGACAGAGCGGCCTCCCAGCCAGGCGGGATTGGGGCCAGCTGGCAAGCAGCGGCGCCGGCGCTGCCAGCCTGGCGCCCCGCCAGCAGCACGGCCAGCGGGACAGCGGTGGGTGTGTTGGGGCCCGCAGGGCTGCCCGGCACAGGCGTGGGCGCCGGCAGGAGCGCAGCAGTAGTGGGGCTGGCCGCAGCGCTGGCGGCCGCCGCCACGGCGGCGCTCGCGGCGGCTTCGGCGGCTGCCGCGCTGGCGCTGTCCACCTCAGCGGCTGCCGCCAGCAGGGCGTCCACCCCGCTGTCGTTCACAGCGTGCCCCTGGTAGCAGCTGGAGGTGTCATGATCGGAACTGGGGGAGCGCCGGTCGGGGGTCAGGGCCCAGGCGCTGCCGGCGGGCCCGCCACTGCCCCTGGGGCTGCCGCCGCTGATGCCGGGGTTTGCCGAGCTAGCGGCGGCGGCGGCCGCCCCGGACAGGCCCTCAAAGGCGCTGGTCGGCATGTCAGGCGGGGCGGGGCGGTAGCCGTGGGCGGTGGCGGAGGGGTAGGGGTAGAGCGGCTGCGACTGCGCCTGCGGGGCGTGGCGGCGCGCCGGCCCCACGCTGTGGCTGCTGGCGGCGGCCTGCGGCGCCCTGCAGGGGGAACGAGGGGCAGGGTGGGCAGATGGCAACGCGTGAGCAGGGGGTGGGGCGGCAGCCTGCGGCAACACAGAGTGGGCAGGCAGCAGTGCTGGAGCTGCACAGCTGGCGCTGCCTTCAGCTTGCCTGGTGGCACCCTGAGTACATCAAACTGCCACATTTTGAAAGATCCTTCAAAAGCGCAAAAGCGCAAGCACCGCTGGCAGATCTGACAGATCCTCCCATGCCTGGGGGCCGCCTCTGTGTGTGGCAAGCAGTGCCCAGCCCACCCGCTCACCGCTTGCGCGCCGACCCCAGGCCCCGCGCCTTCTTGCCGCCCAGCCCCAGCGCTGCAGTGCGTGGTCAAAGGTGGGCAGGGTGCAAGCACCTTGAGTGGGATGCATGATGCCAACCAAGTGGGGGGCTAGCTCAATAGCGGCTGCTGAGGCCGCAACTGCGGCGGGACTGCTTGGTGCGGTGCGCGTGCACACCGGGCAGGCAGCAAGGACTGCCGAGCTCTTGGAGGAGCCTCTGCCCGCCCCCCCATCCCCCCCGCAGGCGCCAGGGGTGCCACACAAGTTCTGGTGGGTCCACTGGTGCCGGACCTAGCCCAGCAGGCACACACAGGGCAGGCAGGGCTGGGGACTCTGCCTGCCACCCAGTTCCCAACGGCAGGGTCGAAGCGGTAGTGCTGCCACCCCCATCCCGTAACCGCCTTCCCAGGCACTCACCCGCCTTGAGCTTCTGGCGCATCCAGCTGGTGTTGTTGCTGGTGGTGGGGGAGCCAAAGATGGAGCCAAACAGGTCCTGAGGGAGGGGGCGGGGGCAGCGGCAACCTGTTGAAGCGTGCCAAGGGGGTGATACACTGCGGTACTGGCGGCGGGTGAGGAAGCTGGAACCGCAGCTGCAAACGTCGTCGACCCCCGTCCAGCCCCGATTGGGCCCTGCGATGTTATTGTGCAAAAGTTAAGAGGCGGCCCGCTTCTGTAAGTTTGCGTCAGCCCTTCCCAGCGTACCCGCTGGCCTCCCTCCCCCTAGCCCCCTCGGCTCCCCACCGCCAACCCTCACCCGCAGCTGTCGTGGAGACATGGCATCGATGTCGGCCGAAACTTCCGAGGGGGTCTTGTGTGGGAAGGCCGCGGCTCTGCACCGCGCGGCGTCGTGGTCGCCTTGCAGCGTCCAGCGGGTGAAGTGGTGCAGCCGCTCTTGGCTGGTCATCGAGAGATGATGACTTGGGAGCAGGGGTGGGCTGATACACTCTTAGTGGCAGAGGTTCGGTGAACCAAAGCAGCCCCGTGTGAGTCCCGAAGAGAAACGGAAGTTAGAATCAAGAGGAAGTCCTCGGTTGCTTTGGGAGCGGGTCAAAGGTGGAGGGGGGAGGCCCTGAATCAGCAGGCCTGCCCACTGGGCACCAGCTCGACTGGATTTATCTTGCGCACTGGGGTCTTGTCCTGCCCTCACTCTCCTGTCTTCATCTCGCACTCACAGGCAAACTCGCAGGCTGATGGGTGGGCAGCTCAGCACTCTGTTCTGTGCAGTACAGTACCGGTCAATGGCAGGCGGCGCATGCTAGGCGCACCTGTGCACCCCACCACTCCGGTAACCTGTGGCTCAAACTTTAGTAGACATGAGAAAAGTGTGGCTCTTGATACGTTCAGTGAATAGGGAGGAGTATGGTGTCCCTGCCGGGGCACCGCGCCGCACAAAAGCCTCGCAACGGCTTGCGGCGGCACCTTTGCGAGCGGGCACTCCAGGCATGGCGGCAAGGCACAAGGTGTCAGTCATTGTGGGGGTGGGGCAGGTCAGATGGAAGTCCAACGGAGGACACTCCAGGAGTACTGTAACAAAAGAGACAAATAACTTGCCACGGGGCGACCATGTGCAAGCGGCAAGACGAGCTGCAAACGAACGACGGGGCCGAGGCGGCTGAGAGCGGCCGCGCCCTCACCCGCCCACCCGTGGCCCCAAGGATGGCTGCTGCAGCGGGTGGGTATCCGCCGTATGCTCGCTGGCAACAGGGGTACCGCCTTGTTGAGGCAACGAACCTGGCTGCCGCTGCTGCTGCTGCTGCCGTTGCTGCTGCTCCTGCTGCCACTGCTGCTGCAAACGGCCGTCCGCCCCAGCTGCATTACGTCCCATGCCGCTCTCCCCTGCTGCCGCTTGCTGCTGCTGCTGCTGCTGCTGCTGCCGCTGTTGACGATCGGGTGGCGTGGCTGCCCGGGCGGCGAGACTGCTGCCAGCCTGCCCCAGCGGTACGCCTGACGTACCTCCACCACCTGCCGCCATGTCTGCCGCCTGTTGCTGCTGCCCCGCTCCCTCCTGCTGCTGCCACTGCCCGGGCCCCGCTGCTTCCGGTGGCGGCATGCCGCTGCGGCTGAAGGGGTTGATCTGCAGCGGCATGGGGTTGGCGCCGCCCGCCGCCCCTGCCAGCCCATTCGCCCGCTGCTCCTGCTGCTGCGATTGCAGCTGCGCGTGCCGCTGCCGCTCGAGGTTCACCCGCATGAGCTGCAGCCTCTCCAGCCGGGTTGTCAGCGCCACCCTCTGCGCCCGCGCCGCCTGCTGCTGCATCAGCAGCGCGGTCGGCTGCAGCGGCGGCTCAAACGCGCGCCGGTTGGCGCCCGGCAGCGGCCGCCGCATGCGCCGCCAGTCGAGCAGGCGGTACTCGGAGCACTGCAGGGGTGGATGGAAGGCAGGGCAGATGAAGGAAGTCAAGTGGGAGCCTTTCTGCGCGTCTCCGAGTGCCCATGGTGTTGGCGGCAGCGCTGCAGAGAGGCCGACAGGAGGCATGCCTAAGAGGAGGCATGCAGGCGCAGGTGCGGGCGCGGGCGCGGGCTGCGTGCCACGCCGCCGCCGCTGCTTCTTGTGGCCACCCAGGGTGGGGGCGCTCTGGCCTGAGAGATTGCTCTAAAGGAGTGCTCTCAGACCCTGGCCAGGCCAGCCGGGCAAGCGGCACCAGCCAGCCAGCCAGCCAGCCAGCCCACATCGCTGGAAAATCAGCGCCTGCTCCTCAGCGGCTTGCAAAGAACACCTTGGTTTCAGATTACGGAAGGCAGTACAGAAGAGAGAACATCGGCAGCACCGCCACCCCCCACC
Source organism: Micractinium sp. NFX-FRZ (assembly GCA_029339195.1). Taxonomy (NCBI): domain Eukaryota; kingdom Viridiplantae; phylum Chlorophyta; class Trebouxiophyceae; order Chlorellales; family Chlorellaceae; genus Micractinium; species Micractinium sp. NFX-FRZ. The sequence goes on from JAPTJF010000207.1 coordinate 58,791, forward strand.
TGCGTCCCCAGCGCTTGCTCCAGCAGCACCTCCTGCTGCACCCGCCGCTGCTGCGGCACCAGCCGCCTCAGCTTTGCTCGGATCGCCTCTTGAAGCTGCCCAGCCTGCAGCAGCGGCGGCAGCGAATGAACAGGGCAGCGGCAAGTTGTTTGTTGGGGCGGTTCCAGCGGGCTGTTGCAAGAACCAGGTGGAGCATTGACTGTGCGCAACCCCTTCCAAGCACGGCGCTGTGTGAGCAGGCAGGCAGGCAGGCAGGCAGGCAGGCAGGCAGGCAGGCCAGCAAGCAGACAGGCAGGCAGGCGCTCCCCAGCCAGGCGGGCACGTGCTCCCCAGCCTGCCAGCGCCAACTGCCAATTGTAATGTCCTCCCCACCTCTGAGGCGGAGCTCTCCTCTCTCTCCACTGCTCCTGCCGCCGCAGCTTCCCCTGCTGCTGCCGCTGCCGCTGCCACGTCTCCGTCATCGTTAGCTGCTGCTGAGACAGGCTCTGACTTGACGCTGCCCGGCCGCTCGGCACTGCCCCCCGCCACAGCAGCAGCGCCGTTGGTGGGCTGGCGCTGGCGCTCCGCTGCTGCCGCTGCCTCTGCAAGTTCCTCCACCTGTAGGCAGGGACACGGCAATGCAGGTTGTAGGCAACTGTAGCCCTGGCGTGCAACTACCAATGGCAGCACGTGCAAGGCAGCACAAGTAGCGGCAGACACACAGTGTGCTGCGCGCAAGTGCTGCATGCAAATGACGGGGCGAGCAGCCCACAAAGGGTGGCCGCCCACCGCCGCTGGCACCCGACACCGGCACCAGCGGCGGCAGCGGCCTGGCAGCGGCCACCGCGCTCTCACCGCGGCTGTGGGCACCCTCCCTTTGCAAGCGGCCAGCACTGTGGTGTCCGAGGGCAGCTCGCCGGCAGCCAGCGCTTGAAGAGCGGCCAGCTGCGCCTGGAACTGGCGTGCGAGCGCGTCGCTCCCCATCGCTGCAGCTGTGCTCTATTGAGATGGGACGCAACTTTGCAGTTCAGAAGTGCCGCCGCTGCATGATGGACGACACAGCTGCTCCACTCGTGGTCTCGTAGCACTGCCTGATGATTGCACAGGCTGCAGGGTCGAGGGGATGGCACAGGGCAGCGGGATGCAACCGGACGCCAGAGATGAAGAGAGCCCACCTGCCACCCCTAGTAAGCGAGCCATCATCTCGCCGCCCTCGCCGGTCCTGCGCAGCTTGGACGGCCCCCTCCCTCCCCCCTCCCCTACTGGACGCTGGCCCTGGTACGGAAAGTGTTGCAGGTTCAGGCAACTATCAAATACAAGGGACGTGCAGGGCAATCGCAGCTGCACGCGAGGAGAGCGCAGACGCCCGTTCGGGAGCCGCAGCGTCAAGCAGCGGCGCCCACCGCCGCCGCCGCCGCCTCCGCCGCACCGCTGCTGCTGCCGCCAGCCCGCCGCTCCAGCTTCATCTGCCGCTGCTGCTGCTGGTGCTGGTTGAGCCGGTAGCTGCAGCACCGGGGCGGGGGCCAGGAGAAGGCAGGTGAGAAGGCGCTCAGCAGGCGCAGCAGTGCCGACAGCGCAGGGGGAACCGCTCGCGGTTAGTGGTTGGGTTGGCCGTGGTGCTCCACAGCCTGCACTGAAGAGTGCTGCCTGGCCTGCATGCCCGCATGCCCAACAGAGGAGAGCCTGCACCCACCCGAAGTTTCGGTGCTTCTTGCTGCCTTGCTGTGACAGGGGCTGCGTCTTCACCCAGCCCCGCTCCTTGAGCTGCTGCAGCATGCGCTTGGTGTAGCGCTTGCTGGGCAGGCCCTCCGCCTGCGCCACCTCCCAGACTTGCGCTGCGGGCGGGCGGGCAGGGGGGTAAAGAGTGCAGGGGCGGTGGGGGGCGCAGGAGAAGGGGTGAGCAGGTGGCGGCCTGGCGGTGGGATGGGTGGCATTGCATAGCATGGCAGCAGGCAAGGTGTCTGGCAGCGGGGCCACTTGTCGCCAGGCACAGCCCCCCTGCTGCTGGTCCACTACTCCAAGCGGCTGACCAGGCCCCTCAGCCAAAACAATGCAGACTGGGGGACCAGCAGCAGCGGTGGCAGCAGGTAGCGACCCAACCAGAAGGCCGGACAGCGAGGTGGCAGCTGCAAGATGTGGTGGCAGTGGCATGCGCACACGACAGGCCACAGCCAGCAGGATGTAGGTTGAATGACACACACCTGAGGTCAGCGGCTCCTGCGCGCCCTTCAGGATACGGAAGATGACGCTCTTGGAACCCTTCCCCTCTGCTGCCTGGCTCGCAGGCGCGGCGGCGGCTGCAGTGTGCACCAGCAGCGTGGTCAGGGCCGAGGAGTGAGAGAATGGCATAGCGGGCCCTGGGTGTTGCAAACAAAACATGTGGCACATGCAGCATTGACTGATCAATAGCACAGCAACTCTGGCAGCACGTGGGGCCGCCGTTGCCAGCCAGAAGGCAGCGTTAGTGCCGCCTGCCGCTGCCGCCCTCGCAGCCAGCCCGGACCCTTGCCTGCCCCCCGCGGCGCGCCCACCTGCTGCTGCCTCGCTGAAGGAGCGCGCTGCTAGAGTGCTGGCCGAGCTGCAAGCGGCCCGCACCGACAGCAGCGCTCGTGCTAGCATGTGGAGCTGCACAGGCGGTCTAGGAAAGCGGTTCGATGGCAACTTGCACAGGCAACCAGCAGGGATTCAGCGCTGGAGGCGCAGAGCTTTTCGCCAAAAGGAGTTCAGTCGCTGCGGGAGAATGAGCGTCCGAGAGTGCTCGAAGAAGACGTTGGGCAATCGGAACAAGATGGGGCGCCCCAAGGAGCTGATCCGTCCTTCCCCTCGCCTCAACCTGCTGCGCCTGTGCTGTGCCGCCAGCTGGGCCGCAATTGGCGGCGGCCAGAGCGTGGAGTAGAGCGAGGGGGGCACCTACCAGCGCGTCCCTAGAGCCCGTGCCGGCGCATGCCATAAAGCAGACCACCAGGCAGCTCAGAGCAATAGCACAGCGGGAGGCCCCCGGTTGCCAGCTTCGCGCAGCCTGCAGCCATGCAGCACGACGAGGTGGGTGGGCAGAGTTGCCGGCGGGCAAGTGCGCATGCCGCAATGCTGGCGCTGGCAGCTCACGACGTTTCTCTTTTTCTGCCGCTTGCAGGTCATCTGGCAGGTGATTATGCACGGCCACTGCAGCTTCAGGGCCAAGACAAAGACGCAGAACTTCTGCCGCAACGAGTACAACGTCACAGGTGGGCGGCAGCGGCGGCGCTGGCGGCAGCGGCGGCGCTGGCGGCAGGCAGTCCGGCAGTCTGTTCAGCTCTGGCTGTCCTGCCGTGTGTCACAGGCATCACATTGCATGCAGCACTGCTGCCAGTGTGGAAGCCCAGCCCAGGCGGATGCAGGCATCTTGGCAGCGTCCGGTGCTGCCGTTGAGGCAGGCAAGCAGGCAAGGCGCAGTTTGCCCCACCACGGCCCCTCGCCCCCATTGCCATTGTGCAGGCCTGTGCAACCGCAGCAGCTGCCCGCTGGCCAACAGTCGGTATGCGACCATTCGCGAGGAGGCGGGGCGGTGCTACCTATACATGAAGGTAGCTGTGGGCGGGTTGCTGCGCTCTGTGTTCCGTCAAACGAAGCGTGCTGCCTCGTGTTTTGAGTAGCGGCAGCGCGGATGGCGGACTGGGCAGGCAATGCGGCATAGCAGTGGGTCGCAGGCTTGCTCCAGCTGCAAGCCCAGCTGACTTACCCGCCGGCCTGCTCACCGCGCTGTGCTGCCCCTGCCGCTTGGGTGCAGACCATTGAGCGTGCGCACACCCCCAAGAACATGTGGCAGAAGATCCGGCTGAAGCGGCAGTATGTCAAGGTGGGGTGGGCAGCGGGGGCGCAGCAGCACACAGGGCGGGGGCCAGCACAGGTGGCGGGAGGTGGCGGGCACAGCGCACCAGCGGGGGGCACATGTTGGCTGGAGCAGCAGCGTGGTAGCGCCATGGGGGGGCAGTATGCGTGGTAGCGCCATGGGGGGGCAGTACGCTGAGCTGAGGGGGATGCTGTCCACAGCAGCGCATACGGAGGGAAGGCGGTGTGCTTGGGCGGCAGACAAGCTGACTGGCAGGGCGTTGGGCCGAGGGTCCAGGGCTCTGGGAGTGGGGGTGCCACTGGGTTGGGAGGCAAGGGGGGCCAGTCCACGCCACCTTGTTGCAGCCCGCTCGGCAGAGCCCCCGCTGCTGCCCCACTGCCGCTGGCATCGCGCCACCTAAGCCATCCATCCTTCACTCTCCTGAATCCTTTCAACCAACCATGCATTCATGCATGCATACAATTAGTCACTCGCTCCTTCACCCGGCATGCGATCGTTGATTCATGCAATCATGCATTCATTCCTCTGCAGGCCCTGGAGCAGCTGGACGAGCACCTGGCCTACTGGCCCAAGTTTTTGGTACACAAGAACAAGCAGCGGCTCACCAAGATCACGCAGTACCTGATGCGCATGCGCAAGCTGCAGCTCAAAGTGCGGCCCAAGCTGGTCACCATGCCGGCACGGTGAGCAGGGCGGCAGGGCGGTGGGTGATGGGTAGGGACAGCGCTGCGGGCGGGCGGGCAGGGGCGCGGGCAGTGAGCTGAAGGGGAGACGCCAAGGGGCGGTGGAAGGGGCAGTTTCATGTGGACGGCGGTCGGCTGCCTGGGCGGCGCCCAGTGCAGGCAATAGCTTTGCTGCCGCCCCCATCCCTGCCTCGTCCTCAATCTCAAGCACATTCTAAAGCACCGCTCTCCGTTCTCGTGCAGCAAGGAGAAGCAGCTGAAGCGCAAGGAGGCCAAGGCGGAGACGGCCGCCAAGCTGGACCAGGCCATTGAGAAGGAGCTGCTGGCGCGCCTGCAGGTGCGTGTTTGCTTGCTTCACATTCTTCATATGTTTCTGGGGGTTGCGCCTGTGTTGCTCGCTGCTATTTGAAGAAAAGAAGGCGGTACATGGCGCGCCCGGGTGCCTCTTTGTTGCATGCGATCCATGCTTTGAGCGTCTCTGGAAGTCCAGACAGCAAGAGCCAGGGTGATGGCGGCAGACAGCTGGGCGGCTTGTGCCATCGCAGGCTGCCAGCGGCGCCGGGGTGCCTGGCCTGCCCCTCCCCCTCGGCCTCATGTTCCTCACGCTCGCCTGCGCCCCGCGCCTGGCCCCCCCCCCTCCCTGCCTGCAGAGCGGCACCTACGGCGACATTTACAACTTCCCGCAGAAGCAGTACGAGGCGGCGCTTCAGCAGGTGGGTGCGGGATGCCCGTGCGGCTGTTACCAAGGATGATGGCGAGGCGGCGGACCCCACCAGCCCACCCTGCGATGCTTCCTTGCTGATCTCTTGCACTCTCATCGACCTGTGCAGGGGGAGGTGGAGGACAGGCCCGAGGCGGCCCCCGCCAGCACGCCCCTTGAGTTCTCTTCATGACTGCCTGCTTGTTGTCATGAACTTGTGCAGGAGGAGGTGGAGGATGAGGACCAGGAGGCGGCAGAGGCGCAGGAGGAGGAGGAGGCTGAGATTGAGGAGTATGTGGAGGGGGATGAGGAGGAGGAGGAGGAGGTGAGCGGGCACGGGGCGTCGTGCGGGGTGGTGCAGGGGTCTGGCGCGCTGGGTGCTCACGTGGGGGTATGAGAAGGGAGAGGTGCGCAAGGAGGCGGTGGGCGGTGCCTGGGGTCCGAGCTTGCTTAGGCTTTGTGCCAGCTAGAACGACGGGGCAGGACATGGCAAGCGTGGATGTGGAGGAGGGTGAGGGTGAGGGTGAGAAGGACGAACATTTTAGCTGGGGCTGGGGCAGGAGCGTCTGGGGCGTGGCAAGCGTGGCAAGCTTGGTGTACTGCCCTGGGCATTGAGTCGAGGAAGAGGCTACTGGAGAACCAACACGAGAGCGTGAGGCGCCAGGGTTTTGATGTCCCCCGCCCTTGCCTTCCGCACCCCTCCTCTGACTGCCCGCAGGATTATGACGAGGAGGAGGAGGAGGAGATTGAGTACTTGGATGAGGCAGACCTAGGGTTTGACCCCAACGAGGATGGGGAGGATATGGAGGACATGAGCGGCAGCGAAGAGGACGAGGAGGGCAGCGGGGAGGGGGACACCAGCGGAGGTGAGGGGGCGGCCGGGGAGGGGTGGCAGCGCTACAGTGGGTGTGCGTGAAAGGGTGGGAAGGGTGGGGTTGTGTTTACTTGGGGGCGAGGTGTGGAGGGTGCATGGAGGGCTTGGAGCGGCAGCGAGGAGCGCAGCATGCAGGAGGGCTTGCAGTGGAGGTGTAGAGGGAGTGGACGAGAGTCAGTGACGGTGCTGCTTGAGGAGGCAGAAGGAGGGTACACATAAGGGCTGAGCGGCAGCGAGGAGGAGAGGGGTGGGAGCGGGGAGGGCACCACACTCTGCCATGGGGTGCTCATGCTTGGGTGCCGCAGTACTTCTGTTTCCCCACCAGGCTGGTCGCCCGCACCCCTTGACACCCCGTGCCTGCTACGCCCGCTGTGCAGAGGATGATGACGAGTTCAATGACAGCGACCTAGAGGCTCCCGGGCCCGGCAGCAGGGCCGCCGGGGCTGGAGGAGCGGCAGCAGCAGCAGCAGCGCGCGGCGGCGGCGGCGAGGAGCCGGCGGCGGCGGCGGCAGCAGCAGGGCGCGGCAGCAAGCGGAAAGGCAGCGCGGCAGCGCCCGCGGCGGCGGCGGCGGCAAAGGGCGGCAAGGCGGCACCCAAGCGGCGGCGCGGACGGTGCGTGGTTGTTTTCCCTCGCGCCTGCCCACCTGCCGGCGTGCTTGCCTGGGGCAGGGTTGAGATGAGTATGAGGAGAGTACAAGCGCCTGCGACACCCTTCCTTCCCAGTGTGTGTGCAAGCTTGTCACTTCTTCTGTTCTCCTGTCTGTGCTGCCCTTGCCCTGCAGGGTGGAGATTGAGTATGAGGAGGAGCATGAGGACCTGCGGCAGCGCACCCGCAGGTAGCAACAGCACAGGTACCATCAACAGAACAGGTACCAGGGCAGGCACCATGAGCAGGCACCATCGGCAGCCCCAGGACCGGACCTGACAAAACAACCACAAGCAGCTCAAAGGCAGCGTTGGCCAGCCTGTGGCACGGCTGCGCATGTGGCAGCAGACATGCTGTTCCTGCTGCTTGCTGCCACCTGCTTCTGTCCAACTGCTGACGTGTCTGCTCGCATCCCGCTGACTGGTTTGTAACATAGAATGCCTGGTTGTGGCTGGAACATGCGTCAGCAAGCAACACAAAAGGGTGGTGTAAATGCAGTACACGAGTGTGTGTGTGTGTGTGTGTGTGTGTGTGTGTGTTCGGGAAAAGGGAGCGAGCGAGGAACTGGGTAACAGCTGAAGTGGGAAGCTGAGAAGCAGCGGCAGACAAAATGCAGCGGGGAAGCTGCGGGGGGGAAGCGAGGGGAAAACGCCGGTACAGGCAACCCACCGGCCAAGCAGCGGGCGGGGCGCTTGCCAGTGCACGCAAAGTCAAACAGTCAACGGTTGCCTGGGTGCGGCCACGGCACGGTTAACAACCAGGAAGCCAGGAGCAGGACAGGCTGGGGCCAGGGGCAATGCTGGTCTGCCCGGAATCAAGAGCCTAGGCTAAGCGGTGCTGTGGACCTCACTCAGGTTGGGTGCTGGTCCTGCTGCCAAGGTGGTACAACGAGAGGTGGCGCCCCCACACTCCCAGCGCCCAGCCGGGAGCTGCCCAGCGCTGGTGTCAGGTAAGGGCTACCAGCTGTGTGCTGGCAGGAGGCCCCTTGCACCTCCAGCCCAGCCGGGAGCTGCGCCATTGTGATGTTGCCATCAGGTGAGGTGCTACCAGCTGGTTGTATGCTGGCAGGAGGGCGGCCTCCCTCACACCTCCAGCTCAGCCAGGTCCTCCCACACAGCCTTGGGCACATGCGCCAGGCTGGCAAACTCGGGGCCCAGGGCACTGCAGGGCCAGGGGGCAGGTGGGCGAAGCAGGTAGGGTGGGGTGAGGCGGGGTGCAGGGCGGCGAGAGGAGGCAGCAGGGGCAGGCGGGCAGGGGGGGCGAGGCGGGGTGAAGGGGGGCAACCAGGGCAGGCGGGGAAGTGGGCGAGGCGAGGGGAGGCAGCGGAAAGGTGAGCGAGGCGAGGTGAGGTGGTTGCAGGCGGGGCGCGGCAGGGTGCAAGCCAGGTGGCTGGCACGCCACTCGCTCGGTTGCACGCACCCGAGGCATTTGGCCCACATGCGCGTCTCGTAATCCAGAACCGCATCTGCCACACCGCTGGCAGCCTTGCTGCTGGAGGAGCCGGAGGGCAGCAGCTCGTCGTCACTGCTGCTGCAGCCCTCCGGAGGATGAAAGAGGTCCAGAAAGGAGGGAGACGCGCTGCGGGGTGGGGGCGTGGGAGGCGCAGGGCGGGTGAGCAGCAGGCATGCTCCAATTTGCAGCAGGCAGCGCGTGTTGACGACGGCGCTGCACACCGGGCCAGCACTGGGGCACGCTGGCAGCAACCAGGGGACACACAGGAAGCCCCTGCGCCGTTGTGACGCCTCGCCCACCCACTCACTGACATATCTGTGAGCACACATCTCATGCACATCCCAGGTGCCACAACCCCAGCTGGCCCCGGGGGGCCAGCCGCCGTCCGCCACTCCCAGCATACATGCGCGAGCAGAGCGTATGCCTAAATACTGGTCCACCTGACGATAAGGTATTGCAAAGGAGGTGCTACACTTGGTGCGCACCTGGCGACCGCCCAGGTGCCGCGCGCAACCTCAGCCTCCAGCTGGAAGGGGGACCACAGGCTGCTGCCCATGCAGATGCGCACATCATCCGGCTCCAGCGCCAACTCCTCAAACAACTCCTGAAGAAGAGGGCAGCGGGCAGGGGGCAGCATGGGGCACTCAGCAGGGCGTGGCAGGTGAAGGCGGCGGTGGGATGCGCGGGCAGCGGCCGACACGAGAGGCGCTGGAGGCAGGTCAGCTCACGTGCTCGTCTGCAGCACGCTGGGCCCGCCCACCTGCGCCAGGTCAGCATCCTCCAATGTACCGCCCCACCCGTTCAGCCCCTCCCACGACAAACAACCCTCCACGCATGCTGTGCGCCAGCACCCACTGGCCCCCCATCCGCCATTCAGCCCCTCCCACGACAAACAACCCTTGCCGCATGCCGTGCGCCAGCACCCAGCAGCACCCCTTCCGGCGGCCGGCCCACCTGCGCCTTTTCCAGGTCAGCACCCACCACCAGGCCGCCCTCCAGCCGTGCATCATCCCCCGCCTCGCTGGCAGACTCGGCCGCACGGGCAGCCGCGGCACGGGCGGCCTCATCCGGGGCGTCTGCCGGGTCCAGGCCCCAGGGAGGCAGCACAAGCTGGCCTCCCAGGCGCGGCCTGCAGCGTGCGGCACAGCGGGGGGTGCGTTATGGAGAGGTGGGAATGGTGTGCATGACAGTCGGGCCGCACAGCACAGCGTCGTGCCAGACAATAGGAGTCTGAAACGGGGGTTGTGCGCCGGTGCGGCAGGTGGCGCAGGGCGGGGCAGGCTGTGCGGCGCAGGCACGCCGCGCCCAAGCTCTCGTGTGGCCTGGCTCCTCCTCGCCCGGAAGGCACGCCTGCAGTGCAGCCTAGGGCAGTGCAGCACGCTGGCAATGCGGCAGGCAGGCGGGAGCATGGGAAGCAGGCAGCACGCACCTCTGGTGCAGCACCTGCACGCCTGGCACAGGGCCGCCCCGGAAGAGCGGGCTTTCCTGGAACACGCCCATCAGCTCTGTCACTGTGGGGCTGCCGCTGCCGCTCCCACTGCCGCCGCTGCTGCTGCCGCCACCGCTGCCCGCCTCTGCCGCGGCGCCGCGCTGCCCAGATGCCCTGCCGGTGCCAAACAGGCTGCTGGCGGAGCCAGCGGCGTGCAGGCTGCCCCGCCGCCGCTGCTGCTGCTGCTGCTGCTGCTGCTGCTGTGCCCAAGCTGCCGCGGGAGACGCCTCTGCCTCTGCCAGCAGCTCCTCCACCCGCTGCATCATCTGCTGCCCCTTGCTGGCGGCGACCATGCCGCCACCACCGCCATTGCCGCTGCCACCACCACCGCTGCTGCTGCTGCTGCTGGCACTGCTAGCACTGCCGGCGCCGCCGCCGGCAGGCGCGTCTGCCGCAGGCGCCGCAGGCGCCGCCGCCGCCGCCGGACCAGCGCCGCTTTCTGTTGCAAGCAGCTGCCGCTCTAGTGCCAGCTTCGCCTGGTGGGCCAGCAGCAGTCTGTCCTTGGGTGTGAGGCAGCGCGTGACCAGCTCTGCCACTGCAGAGGGGTCGTCGTCCTGCAGGGTGTCGGCCCCATCCTGAGAGTACTCGTCATCTGCGGGGCAGGTGGGTGGGCGGGCAGGCGGGCGTGGCACGGCGAGGTCAGGTGGGCAGGCAGGCGGGCAGGCGGGCAGGTGTGTGCGCAGGCAGGCAAGCCGCAGCATGGCAAGCTTACAGTCTTGGACAACAGGCGCAGCGGTGTGGCACGGCCTGCAAGCCGCGGTCCCTGGCATTCATCGGCACCCCATGGGAACACAGGGGTTTCCAGTGCATTCCGACACCAGCCTAATCACACACACTTATTGAAGGGCAGGTGCTCACCCGAGAGGCCCCCCGGCATGTGGTGGCTCCACAGGTTGCCCTGAGGGTCGACCATCACAATGGAGCCGCCCCCCACGCGCTGCAGCATGTCACGCAGCGCCTCTGACACCCCGGGGGCCGCGTCCTCTGCGGCACAGGGGGCGGGCAGGCAGGGGCCACGGGGGGGTGGTTCGGGCAGGCAGGCGGGCAGGGGCCAGGGGTTGAAGGGGTAGGCAGGCTGAGGGGCAGGGGCCAGGAGGGCGGGGGCAGGCTGTCTGAGGGGCACGACGCGGCGCCGAGGGCAAATGCTGGAGGTTGGCAGCGACGCTGTGCTCCCGCTGCTCCTGTTGGCACGCAAAAAAAGGTCGGCAGGCAGCACCGGTGCTGCATTCGAGTACCAGAGCAGGCAGGCAGGCAGGCAGCGACCCGTCAGCGCGTCCCGCCCCCGCCCTGCCCACCTGGCGACATGGCCCACTCGTCTCCCTGCAGGTCGGCGCCGTTGTCGCGCAGCGCTGTCCCCAGCCCCGCCATAAGCGAGTTGAACACGAGCGCTGGGTTGGGCCCCTCACCGTCGCTGTCGCTGTCGCTCTCTGACGACTCGGTCGCGCCCCCCTGCGCCCCAATCGTGTTCCACAGACCGCCATCCTCGCCATCCTCCTCGCTGCAGCTATCTGCCTCTTCATGATAAGAGCTGGGCTCCAGCCAGTTCCCATACTCGTCGTGCTCTGGCGGGGCCTCTGCTGCAGCCGCCGCCGCCGCCGCCGCGAGGCCGTGCGGGTCCTGCTTCCAGGCCAGGAAATCAACCATCTGCTGCAGCTGCTCCGCTGGGATGTCGCTGGCATCGGCTGCCGGAGCCGCCGCCAGGCCAGCACCTACCCCAGGGCCGCCGCGGCGCACCTGCCACGCGCCCGGCGGCCCGCTGCCAAACAGCATGCCGCCGCCGCCTCCGCTGCCAGGGCCGCCTGCGGCGGCGCCTGCGGCGCCTGGGCCGCCGCTGCCGCTGCCTAGCTGGCGCAGCCGGTCGTGCAGGTGGCGCAGGCTGCTGCCCAGCGGTTTGTTGAGGACTAAGCCGCTGGCGCCGCTGGCGCCATGCTGGCACAGCAGGACGACCGAGCGGTTGAACATGTTGCCGGCCAGGCAGGGGTGCGCCACCAGCACGACCCCCCTGCCCAGCGCCGGCGCCAGCTGGATGCCACACCTCGCCGCACCTCCCGCAGCCTCGCTGGCGTCACTGCTGGTGCTGATGCCACCTATGCTGTCCGCCGCCCCTCCTTCCGCTTGCTCTCGCTGCCGCCGCCGCTGCCGCTCCTCATCTTCCTGCCCCGCCGCTGCCGCTGCCGCCTCTGCCAGCGCCTGCTCTGCGCCCGGCCCTCCAACAGAAGCACCCGCTGCGGCGGGCAGCATGTGGTGCTTCCGGGCAATGGCCAGCAGCCCTGACAGGTACCGCAGCCCATCAAATGCGCTCTCCGAAGCAGCACCCGCGGGCTGCACGCGGGGTGGCCAGGGGTGACATGGGAGGAGGCAGAGGGTATGGGTCAGCTAGGGAAGCAGCTATGAACAGCAGGCAGCCAGCCAGCCAGCCAGGCACACCTCATAGACGCTGCTTTTCCAGGCCATGCGGGCCAGCATTTGCATGGCACTGCCCTGCCCTGTTCAACCATGCGGCACCTCACCGGGTGGCGGAAGGCCGAGCGCACAGAGTCCAGCACCCGCGGCGCATGCTGGGCGCCACCTGCCGGCGGCCACTGCAGGGGCAGACGTTTACAAGGGCAGCTCAGGTGCCACTGCAGGGCGCTTGGCCATCTGCTGCCCCCTGCAATCTGAGGTCCTGGCACTGTGTAACCTGTGCCTCCCGCCGGCGACTCCATGTCTCACATAGTACTGCTCACATAGTATTGCTGCACTGGGCCGCCCAGGAAGCGCGCAACCAGGGTGTCCAGTGGCTCGGGCAGCGGCGGGCCATGGTTGCGGCAGATGAGGGCCTGCAAGGGGGGATGACCACAGAGAGATTGGTGTGTGCCCAAGAGTAGAAATGCAGCATGTAGGGCACAATTGCTGTGTTCCACAGCTGTAACTTGGGACACGGCCAGGGATGAAAGCAGCGGCGGGCGGCGCGGCAGCAGTGCTGGCGGAGGCTGCAGAGAGAGCAGCGGGATGCTGGCACGTTGCCAGAACATGCCTTGAGCGCAGGGTTGGCGTCGAATGTCTTGGCCAGCCGCAGCAGCGACCTGCACAGAGCAAAAGATGACACTCACTGGTGGAGCAAGGCAGCAGCGCGCGCTCAGGCGGCAGTGGCGGCGGCGGCAGGCACAGAGGGGGCACCGAGCAGGGGCACACTGGCAGCAGCCTCGTGTAATTAAGATTTCACTGGTGACCGCTAGGTAGCCCAGGGAGCGGTGAGCACAGGCCGTAGCACAATTTGCCACCATCCTGCCCCGCTTTCCCCTACCTGTACAGAGTTATCTGCACGCGATCCATACTTGTTTGAGCGCCGCTGCAGGCCCTCAAGGACAGCACAAGCTTGGGGTCTGCCCGTAGCCCAGGCCCCCAGCCCTCTGCTGCGCCCAAGCAAGAGCGGAACAAATCTAACAAACGTGCCGCCGATTGGAGCAAAAGTGGATGGCATTCCTGTGCTGTCGGTGGTAGCAGCCAAGTCTTGCCAAGCTGGCCTTGACAGGTCGGTGCCTTGTTTCTCGTCTTGCATGAACATCCCACATTGCATGACATTTTGTAATATCTGGGAAAGTGCCGGGCACCCCTAGCGCAATCTCAACGCGCGCGATTGTCGCTCCCGGCTGCGCCCTGCTCCCGGCAGCCTCCCCCGCCTCCTGGAGCTGAAAGCAGGCTATCGGCATCGACAGCGGCCCAGTACGGGCCGGTCAACGCCGGTCAGTGGCCTGACAGCAGCGGCAGCGCCGACAGCGGCGGCGCCGGCGGCAGGGCCATGGCAGGACACGGCCACCAGCGGGCCAGCACGAGCCACCCGCTGTCGCCCTCCCTGTCTGGGATGGGCAGCGGGATCAGCGGTGTGTTCTCCGATGACATGGAGGAGCTGGCACTGCTGCCCAGTGAGTGAGGCCTCTTCCATGCGGGGGGTACCATCGGCGTTGCGGCGTTGCGGCGTGGTGCGTGCCCCGCCTATTCAAGGGAGTCCTGCAGCTGCAGGGCTATGCTCACACCACCCTGCTTCATCTGCATTCTGCCGCAGGCCATCACCCCAAGAGCCCCATCCACAAGCACTCGTTCAGCGGGCAGCTGGACAACCAATGGCGCGCCTTTCAGGTGGGTGCTGGACGCTGCAGGGGCCACTGAATCCCTTGCATTGCTTAAACCCCAGCCCCTCCTGCCTGGTGTTCGTGACTGGAAGAACACCATTATACCTGATGCCATGCAATTCCCCACTGTCCCACGGGGCTCCCCTGTCACCCCACCCTATCTCAACCACCCGCCCACCTCTCAACTGTTGATCAGGTCGCGATGTTCAAGCCTGCGCCCGCGGTGGTGTTGGAGGGCGGGGAAGCCGGGCAGCCCACCGATAGCAGCCAGGAGGATGAGCCATTCCTGACAATAGAGGATGTGAAGCCCAGCGAGGCCACAAACGAGTGGCTCAGGGTGGGAATCGGCCTGCTCCCCAAGGTGTCCTGGGGTGAGTGAGCAGGGCAACAGGGGTGTGCTAAGCCAGGGAAGGGGCCTGGCATGGCGGCGCCGTGCTGACATCAAGGCAGCGGGTCAAGGCAGCAGGGAGCGCGCATGTGGGTGACAGCAGGCAGGGGCAACTGCACGACTTCCCTCCTCGTCTCCGCTCTGCTGTGGCGCTGCGCCCAACCTCTGGCTCCTATGTTTGGTGCCGTTCACTCATGCAGGCTGGCTGCCCTTCTGCTTCTCCTTCCTGGGCTTCTCCGCCGCGCTCAAGCTGCTGCTGTTCATCACGCTTTTCAGGTGGGTGGGTGCAGCACCCCTAGTGTTGCTGCGGGTGGGCTGGTGCATGCCTCTTCTTCCCTTGCGCAATGAACAAAGTGAACGGGCGAGAATGTGATGCGCCCCTGCCCCTTACCCTAGCTACCCCGCCCCTGCCCGCCCCGCCGCCCCACTGCCTGCCCGCCGACCGCAGCGTGTACAGCGCGGCCATATTGTACCGCCTGTACCAGCATTGCGACATCCAGGGGCGCACCAGCCTGGCGGACATTGGGGAGGCGGCCTTTGGGCGGCGGCTGGGGCGCAACATGGTGGTGCTGCTGGTCCGTGCTGTGGACGTCATGCTCCCCATCGTCATGCACGTCGGTGGCACACGCTTCCTGCAGGTGGGCAGCGTGCTGCTGCTGCTCTTCTGTGCTGCTGCTCGGAGCTTCTGCGCTGCTGCTCTGCTGCGCTGCTGCTGCTGCGCCGGTGCCGTGCGGTGCTGGTGCTGGTGCTTTACTGTGCGCTCGGATTCATGGCTGGGGGTAGTGCGCTGTGCAGATCTGAGCTGGCGCTGCTCTGGGTTGGCCTGCCCCTTGGCTCAACACTCCTGGCGGTGCTGCTGCCATGCAATTGACACGCTGCCTCTCATGTAGCACTCCCCACCTCTGTGGTTCCCCCCCTCTGGCTGGTGCAGACTTGGCTGTTCTACTCCACCGACGTGTGCCTGCCCTGGATCAGCCTCATGTTTGGGCTGGTGGTGCTGGGCCTGGTGCAGATTCAGCGGCTGGGCGGGCACCCCGTGCTCGTGCGGGTGGTCCAGCCGGTGCTGACGGCCATAGCGGTGGGCGGCGCGCTGCTCAAGCTGCAGCTGATGCACATGCAGCAGAAGCGGGAGGGGGCTACGTCGCCAGGGGCCCTGGTGAACAGCCAGGGGAGCAGCGGCGGCGGTGGCGACCCCACTGATTTGCCCTACTTCTCAGGTGGGTGAATGGGGGAGGGGCTGCAGGGCAGGCCCTGCAGAGGTCGCACACCACAGAACGGCACTGTGCTGCGCGGCACCACGGAACCCCACTGCCGGCTTTGGAGTGATGGCGTGGTGTGCGCCGTCCTGTGCACACGCGCACCTGCATGCGTTGGGCGGGCCTGCGCCAACCCTCCATTCTCCTCCCACCCGCCTGCAGACGCCGTCATCGCCGTCATCCAGCTCATCTCTGCCAACTACATGGGACAGCACGTGTTCATGGAAGAGATGAGCGGCATGAGCTCGCCCTCCAACTTCCAGCACAGCACCGCGTGGGCGCAGGTGGGGCTGGAGCTGTGGAAGCGGCTGCACAGGGCGGCTCGGCCAGGCGGCACAGCCAGGCGTGAAGTTAGCCGGCTGGTCAGCTGGTAAAGCGCTTGTTCAGGGCCACGTCGATGACTGACTGGATCGTCCAAAGTGACGGCCCTGCCTGTTGCCTGCAGGTGTGCACGCTACTCTTCAACCTTGTCGTTGCGGTGGCCACCCTCCGAGTGTCGGTAAGTGCACACTCTGGGACTCACCTGCCTGGCCAGCTAGTGCTTGAGGCGGCTGACAGTTACATTAGCTGCTTAAAGGCAGCTGACCAGCATAGGCCCCCTCTCCACCCCCCACCCCCCGGCCGCCTGCAGACGCTCAAAGTGCGTGGTTTCATCTCCTTTGCCTTTGGACCAGACCTGCTCTCCCGCCTGGTCAACTTTGTGATGTGGCTGCTCATGACAGGTGCGGTCGCATGCTGTGCTGTCAACAGCAGCTGGGCGGCTGCAGCCCTGGGCATGAGCGGCCTTGTGGGGCTGCACAGCTGGCCCGGGCTACTGAGTTCACCTGGCTGCATTGAGCCGTGCCCCCATTGCACTCAGTGCTATTTGCGCGGCTGCTCCCTCTGCAACTGCGCAGTCAAGTACGTCATTGCCCTGCACCTGAGCACCAAGGCCCTGCTGCCGCGCCTGCCTCACCTGCTCATCAGCGTGAGTGACGAGTCACGCCGGCGGGGTATCGGGGCGGGGGCGGGGTCAAGCTGGCAGCTGGCACGGCACCTGCATGGCTGGCAGTGGCGGCGTGAGCACTTGGGCACAGCGCCGCCCGCACTGCCGCTACCGTCCTGCGTGTCCAGCAGCCGTCACCTGCAAGTGCGTGTACGATGTGTCAAGCCGTCTCCACCTGCCTAATGCTGCATGCAGTGGTTTGACGACCCAGACGGCGTGGATGGGGATGTGCGCATCAAGCCCCGCCAGCTGTGGCTGCTGTGCAGCAGCACAGTGGTGGTGGCCAGGTGAGCAGCAGGATGCCGCTGCCTGCCTGTCACACTTGCTCGCCGGCGAGCCTGCTAGGGTGTCGGCGCATGCTCGCGATTTCTGGAGCTGGCTTCCCACCCCACTGGGCCCTTGCGCCTGCCCTCCTCCCCACCCCTGCAGCTTCCTGGTCTCCGGCACGTTTCCTCACACGTTCATGTACCTCTCCGGCCTGCTCACCTCGGTGTGCCACATCCCCCTGGCATACACGCTCCCCTGCCTCTACTCACTCAAGCTGCTGGTGAGCGGATCGGGTCGGCCTGCATGCACGGGGGAGTTGGGCGGGGTGCTGTGGCGCAGGCAGGCGCTTGTTGGCTGCCCCCTTGGGACGCCCACACTGGGTGACGCCACTTCTTACACCCCAATGCCACCACCACCCTGTGCAGAGCAACCGCATCACAGCGCTGGAGTACACGCTGAGCACCACCGTGATCCCATTCTCCGTCATCCTGTCGCTGCTGGGGACGTGGGCATCCCTGTACCACATGGCGCTCAAGTGGGGCAGCTCGGACCGCGGCGGCAGCTGGGGCTGTAACCTGCTGCACGACTAGCGCTGCACGGAGCCGCGAAGGCTTCTCTTGAGAGCGAGACCTGTGCGAATTATATTTCGTGCTCGTGGTTCGGAGTGTTAAGATTTGCATTTCAATAATCTAAATGCCTGAGCGCCCCCGCGTGCCGCCGCCGTGCTGCGCCATGCTGTGGTGGCCAGGCTCTTCTCTGCTGCTCTGCCCGCCTGCCCAATCCTTCTTGACGATCCATTTATCAATCGGTGCTCGTCTGAAGTCTGGCGAGGATGGGTTCGCCGCAGGACCGCTTGAAGTTGCTGGCCACCTCGTGGTCAATTGTGGCGGAGGGTTACGACGGCGTGTTTAGCCGCCATTTTAGACCGTGGCAGCTGGATACGATTGCTCAATTGCAGGCCACCCTGCCCGACAGCGTGCAGGGCTCAATAGCGGTTCCAGCGTGCGGGCCAGGTGCGCTGCCGCACTGTGGGATCCACGGGGTTGATCAGTGAGTGGACTTGACAACGCCGAGACCGCGATCAAGGCACCCGCTTCCCTCCAGCTGCGGCGGCCACCGCTGCCGCCGTCCCGCCTCCCGCCCACTCGCTGCTCTTCTGCTCGCCTGATTTTTACCCTTGCCCCGCCACAAACTCCCTCACCGCTCCAAACCCGGGCAGGCCAAGAACTACCGCTGCTGGCGGCAGCGTTCCCGCGCAGCCGCATCATCGGCATCGATTTGGCAGAAGGGATGGTTGCGGTGGCCCAAAAGCTTGTCGCAGCCCAGGGGCTATCCGACCACGTGGAAGTGAGGTGGGTGGGGGAGGTGCGCGTGCCAGCAAGTGCGAGGACGTGGGTGCTGCCAGGGGTTTGGCTGACCGCGCGTGCGCAACATCGGTGACGGCGCTGCATGGGCGCAGGGTAGGTCGCCCCCATCGCGCCATCTCTCCCAGCTTTCCCAGCACCATGAGCAGTGCTGTCTAAAGGCAGGCCCGCCCCCAAGGATGCCCCTGGAGCTGTGACGCCGCCTGCCTTGGCCACCTGCTTGTTCCCCTCCTGGATCTGTCAAACCCGCAGGGTTGGCGATGCCAGCCAGCTGGATGACCTGGCGCCGCTGGCGGCGGTGGTCTCCGTGTTTGGCCTGCAGCAGATGCCGGCGCCCGCTCACGTGCTGGCCAACTGGACGCGCGCGCTCAGCCCAGGTGTGAGGGCCTGCTGGCCCTGCAGCTTGCCGTGTGTGCAGGTGCATGCATGCCATGGCTTGCTTGTGGGCTCGAGCAGCGCGGGTGCGTGTCATCGAGCGTGCACAAACGAGCAACGGGGCAGCTTGCCCACGGTGCCCACTCCATGCCCCAATGATGCTGTGCCCTTTGCTCCCCGCCCACCCCCGCGCCCAGGCGGCGTGCTCTCCGTCTGCTTCTGGCCGCAGAACGTGGAGGCGTCGGGCCCCTGGCAGCGCCTCACCCAGCTCACAGCCTCCTTCCGCCCGGTGCCCGACTGGGAGGCGGGCATCCCGGGGGCAGCGCTGGCAGAGGTGAGGCAGCAGCACGGTATCCCGCAGCTTTGCAAGCACCGCCCCGCCCCGCCTCCTCATTCGGTCCTCTGGGCTCCAGGCTCCACCTTGTAGGATGGCCTCCTTGCTGTGTCCCCCATCCTGCCTCCCTCACTTCCCCACCCCTGTCCAACACTTCCTCTTCCTTCCCTCCACCCTTCCTTCCTTGCTTCCTGCCTTCCATCCTTGCTTCCTTCCCTCCTTGCTGCCTCCCTCAGGGTGCGGACCTGGTGCGGGATGAGCGGGTGGAGCACGGCATGGAGTGGGCCAGCGTGGGCGCGTTCTGGGAGGGCATGACGCGGGCGGGGCCCTGGCACAGGTGGGCGCCAAGCTGGCGGCAGTGGGGGGCAGGCGGGTGGGTGGGAATCTGGCTGGCTGGCAGAGAGGATTTGGGCTCGGCGCGGGGGCACGGCGAGGCGGAGCACAGCCGAGGGGGCAGCTGAGCAGTCGGGCCAGCTTCGATGGTCATGGTGAGCCTCCGTGCATCTCTTCAGCACTCCCGACCCTGCCTCTCACCCACCGTCTGCCCCCGCCCTGTGCCCCCGCCGCCTGTCCCCTTTCCTCTGCGCTGCATGCTGTGTTGCCGTGAGCTGCGGCGGCTCTTGTTAGGAGCTTGCCCATGGCAGTGGCCCGGTGCCCTTGACTGGTACCCACCCACCCCCCCACCTCATGCCCCACCCTCCCCTCCTGCAGCCGCCTGCTGTTCTATGGTGAGCAGCACATGGAGGATCTGCGGCGGCAGTTCATGGAAGCCTACCCACCTCCAGAGGCGGGCACCCCAGAGGAGCCGCTGCGCCACACCCCCGCGGCCCGCCTCGTCTGCCTGCGGCGCCGCCCGCAGCTGCCGCCCGCCGCGCTGTGAGCAGGGCATGGCCAGCGCGGGCGCTGTGCCTGCTGTGGTGTTGCGGCACCACCCCGTCAGTGACGCCATAGTCAGACGAAGCTGGCCTGCCTGCGCTGTTCCCCCTCGCTTTGCCCGCCTGCCTGCCATTGTGGGTGCGCAACAGCATTGTGCGCTAAGTTTTCCTCACAACATCAGAAACGTGCTTTTGGTGGGGGGCTGTCATGCATGACAGGCCTTGTGTGCGTACACGTCTGTGAACGAAGCCGCGTGCATATGTGAAACACAGCAGTGCAGCTGCCCAGCATGGCCAAATGCCAGTTTCGTAACGAAGCAACCAACACAGGTGCAAGGGTCTTCCATTGCTGCACCGCTTTCTAATGGATGTCCACCCATCTGTTTGAAGCTCCTCCAGGGCTCCTCAGGCATAAGGTTGGGTAGATGCCCACGTCATCAAACACGAGAAACCCGTCGCCTTCAAGCTCTGCCAGTGTTGCACACAAGTGGGCCGCCGGTGGCGCAGCGGTTGCACACGTGCCTGCAAATCGGCGCCACTCTGTCATCCAGACAGCACACTGGTGCCTAGCCGCACAGGACGCATGAGCGCCCGCTTGCCTGAGCGTCTCTTGCCTCGTGTGTGGCCACTGCCGCTGCCGCTGCTGCTGGTGTGGTTGGGTCCCATCCCAGGCCATGGCACAGAGGCGGTGGTCTTTCTGGGCTGGGCCTTCAGGGATCCCAGGG
The DNA here is from genome assembly GCA_029339195.1 of Micractinium sp. NFX-FRZ. Lineage (NCBI taxonomy): Eukaryota > Viridiplantae > Chlorophyta > Trebouxiophyceae > Chlorellales > Chlorellaceae > Micractinium > Micractinium sp. NFX-FRZ. The sequence goes on from JAPTJF010000207.1 coordinate 79,124, forward strand.
ATGGAGTGTCGCGCACTCTGTGCAGCCATGCTGCCGCCCCGCTGGCAGCACGATGCAAAAGTCATCGAGGCGGGCCAGTGCTCTCAGACCCCAGCCTGTCCTGCCATCACGCAAGCATCACACAAATGGCGTCAAAGCAGGCAATCGTCTTCCAGACAGGCGCTGCCGTGTTGAGCCTGCACTGCACATCGGCTGCACATCGGCCCTGTCGTGGTCTCCACCTCCCCCTGCCCTGCCCACCCACCCTGGCCTCCTCCGACTCCTTCCTTCTCTCCCTCGATACGTCGGTAGATTTTCGGCTGTGTTACATGCGACGCAGGGTAGTGCCACATGGCTCACCAGGCCAGCGCCCCGCAGGCATGGGCGGTGCTGGGGGCGCGGCGCTGGCGGGGGGGCGTTCTGCACGCCGGCCGGCCCAAACCGCCTCGCCGGCCGGGCGCCGCGGCGGGGGCGCGGGCCCGCGTGGGAGGGGCAGGCTTCCCCTCCCGCACAGCCCGTGCCTGCACCGCAGCAATAGGCTACCGCGGGGGCGCGCCGCACGCGAGCCACGCTCATGGCAGTCACGCGCGCAGGCGCCCCGGCTTCCCATCCATCATCCCAGCTGCTGCTGCTGCTGCCGCCGCCGTTGGGGGCGCCGCGCTGGCGCCGCTGCAGGCGGGCAGGACAGCCTAGCCGCTTCAGGCGGTGGCCTCCTCGGGGGCCATGCCAACAATCTCCTCGGCGGGGCGCTCCACCTTCTCGCTAGCGGCGGCGGCGGCGATGGCCTCGGCGCTGTAGTCGCCGTGCACCTGCGCAGAGGGGGACGTGTTTCAGGGGTGCCGTTGTTAGGTTGAGGTTAAGTGGTGGGAAAGCAGCCCAAAACACGGCAGGCAGGCAGAGCAACACGCAACACACACACACAATGCATGCACAACACAGACACAGACAAGCACGAGCGGCACCCCCCTGCCCCGCCCCACTCGCCTCCATGAGCTTGTTGATGTCAAACTTGGGGGCGCGCAGCAGCTTGACCTTGCGCACAAAGGTGTTCTGCGGGGCGGGGGGGCACAGGGGGCGGGAGCGGTTCGGGTGAAGGTTGGTGCGAACGTCCAGGCTCGGCTCATGGCGTGTTGCGCTGGGGCAGCGCTGCAGCCAGCTAGCCAGGCCATAGGCCCAGTTGCCGCACCCCCAAACACAGCCAGCACAGCACTGAGTGAGGACCACACCGTGGCACGCCTCTCCACACGCTCGTGCACACACTCCTTGTCAAGCATGGCACAGGTAGGGGCACAGACGAGCACACACACACACACACGAGCCCGCCTGCGCGCCCCACCTGCAGCGGGTAGACGCCCTGGCACGCCTTCTCAATCTCCTTGCCAATGGCCTCGGGGATGAACTTGCCCACCAGCTCCTTCAGGTCGCACGAGGTGGCCTCCCGGGTCATGATCTCAACCATCTTGCGGCGGATGGTGCGGATCTGCGCCAGGGGGGCGGGCGGGCGGGCGGGCAGGGACAAGCAGTGGTGGGTTGCTGTCGTCAAGACTTCCTGGGTTCATGGGTTTGTGAACACCAACACACACACTTGGCATGGAAGGTCAGACAAGCCTGCATTGCGGCATCTCTCCCCGCGCATGCAAATCTTGCCCAGGAGGACCAGGGGGCCCTGTCACCGTGCCTCACCTGGCTGCTCTGCGCGTAGGCGGTCTTCTTGACCTGGCCGGGGCGCTTCTTGGTGAAGGAGATGCAGAAGAGGCGGAGGAAGTAGCCGTCAGTGGTCTTGACGTCCACGGTCGCCTCAATCAGCGTCTGCCACTTGCGCACCAGGGAGCGCAGCTTGTCGGTGGTCAGGTCCATGCCCTGCACAGCCGTTGAAAGGGGTGGTGGCATAGGGGTGGGGTGAAGTGCTCAGTGATTGAGTTAATCAATTGTTGCAAACAAACGTGGGATGATTGGATGGCGTCTGTGGTCAGCCCCATAGCCCCCTTGCAGCAGGGCTTGGCTGCCCCATCTGCCCCTGCCCCCATCCGGTGCCGCTGCTGCTGCTGCTTCCTGCAAACGAGCCCCCGCCCAACAGGCCTGCAGCCTACCACCCCAGGAAAGATGGCTGGCCCCCCGCCTTGCTCACGTGGAACTGGGTCAGGCAGTTGCGGCCCTGCACATCCTCCACCCGCAGCTTGATGTTGCGGTACGCGTCCGCCTCGTTCTGCAGGGGTGACAAGGCCGGTTGGGGGGGTGCAGGAGGGAGGAGGGTCGGAAGAGGGCAGGGGGTGGGGAGCAGGGGGTGGGGAGGATTGTTAAGGGGCACAGGAGGGAGGAGGAGGGTGAAAAGAGGGCAGGGGGTGGAGGGCCCTCAGGGGGGGACCTCCACGATCCTGGCTGTGCTGCGCGCTGAGAGGTGTGCAGAGTGCTGAGCTGGCCATGCGCCGGTTCAGGCCCGTGCGCTGGCTGGCGGCTGGTGGCTGGTTTGGGCTGGGCTGGGCGGCGCCAGCTCCTAGCACCAGACGCGGTGCTCAGCTGCTCCTGCTACGGCTGACCTGGCTGCCTGTCGCACTGAAGCCGTCGCCGCGGCCCGAGCAATGCCCCTCACGGCAGCGTGCCGCACTGCAGCCGCCTGCCTGCCGACACCGGCAGGCCTCCCCACTGACATGCTCGGTTACCATTCCTCTCAATGACAGCTGCCACCCACCCACCCACCCTTGAAGGGCTCCCAGTCTGGCCTCCCCACCCCTGCAGCGCTCACGTTCCGCACGTCGGCCAGAGACACCTCCGCTGCATGTGCCTTACGCCACGCCCCTATTGGTCACCACTTCCCCTCAGAATCCTACAAAACAAACGCCCACCCCCAGTGCTCTGCTGTGCAGCACTCACGTTCTGCAGGTCGGCCAGGGACACCTCCACCACGCGGCCCTTCAGGCCGTCGGAGGCAATCTGCAGGGGAGCAGAGGCAGGCGCACAGGCACACAGGCTGAGAATCGAACATGTGACACAGGGGCAGCAGCATGCCAGCGCGGGCGCTGTATGCAGGCGCATGAGCGCATTGCCGGCCGGCTGGCCATGCGGCAGTGCGGCAGGGGTTGAGCAGGCCCACACAGCCGCAGATAGGCTCACTTTCCGCCCCGACCCCGGCGTGCGGGTTGCCGAGGTGTGCCTGGCCCCCACTCTGAGCCCGCCTGTGCCATGTCCGGCACAAAGGTACCCTGCCGGCGTGGCCCCGGCCCCCACACGCTACATTGGTGCCACACCCACCTTGGTGCCCTGGGTGCGGGTCACCAGCGTCTTGCCCACGTTGCGGGTGTTGAACATGCTGGGGGCCTTGATGTCATACCTGCATGGGCAAGGACAGAACGCCAGAGGGGGCAGGGCCAGGGGGCAGGCAGAGTGAGCGGGCGGGCGGGCGGGCAGTGCGGCGCGGCGAGGGCCAGTGTGCCCCTGGGCACGACGCCGCGACTGCCGCTGCAGACGCGCCAGGCTGCGCGACACACTCGCCCACTCTGCCTCAGCCTGGTATGCTGCTGCTGCACACGTGCCAGCAACACAGTGCCAGCTCCGAGCTCTTCCATGTGCCTACAGCCCCAAAATGGTGGCCTGGGCAGCCCACATAGCTCCCATGTGCTGCTCGCATGCTGCCGCCGCCGACGATGCCGCTTTCGCATCCCGCCCAGCTGGTGCCACCCCCGCCAATGCCACACGGCTGCCGCACTGGCCACGCTTGCAGCTGCGGCTGCGGCTTCTTCAGCCACTGTGCACAGCTGCACGCACCAGTCCTTCTTGCTGAAGGGGTCGACACTGCAGAGAGGGGGAGAGGCGGGGCGGCCGGCAGCGGTGAGAGGCGTTGCACGGGCGCCCGCAATGGGACCACAGCCGCGCGGCTCGTGCGCCCCTCCTGTGCTGCCCGCGTAACTTCATGTGCAGAGCTCGGCAGCAGCAGCAGCAGCAACCGCCTGCACTTGTGTGTGAACTCACATCTTCTTCTTGCCGCCCTTCTTGCCCTTGGACAGCCTGCAGCAGAAGAAATTGAGCAAGGAGTCAGAGGCAACAAGCGTTTGGTGCAATGCCAATCCAAGAAAGGGCCACACAGGCGCGCAACTGCAGGCGCAGGCGGCATGTACGAGAGGCAGGCAGCGTGCCATACGCTTCGTGACGCAGGTGGCACTCACCGCTTGTTCTTGCCTATTGAGAGCGGCGCGCAGTGAGGGGATTCGGAGAAGGGGCAAAAGAGGGAGGGTCAGTTCATGGACAGCACATAGGAAAGCAAGCACAGGCAGTGCGCCGCCCTGAGCAAGCCACGTGTGCTGCAGCAAAGGCGGCACTTGCTGCCGTGCTGTGCGGCGTCAATTGCCCGCGCTGTGCAGCTGCCCCCTTGTGCCACTACTTGCGCTTGCTCACCGACGGCCATCTTGGCTGATGCTGCTGCAGCATGCAGGCAGGCAGGGCAGGGCAGCAGGGGAGGCGGCAACGTCAGTACGATGCGGGCACGGCGGCAGCCGCCGCCTGCGCACGAGCCGTCCGGCTGCAGAGCGGCGGCCCAGCCTGCTGCTCCTCGTGGCCAGCCGCTGGTGCCAGAGCTGTCCGGAGCAACACTGCTTGCTTTCCACAGCTCCGTGAGCCGCGAGGCTGCGCCATCGGCCGCCGCAGGAGCTCCACTGGCACTGGCGCGCTGGCCGGCGGTGCTCCTGGGGCCGCTGTGGGCCTTGCATATGGCTGCAGTGGCTGCTCTGAATGCCTCGCCAGCCTCAGCCGCCCGCCCCAGCCGATGAGACGCCTGCATGGCTGCATGCCCGCCTGCAGGCCCCTGACGGCGCTAAGAGCAGCGCACCTTGGCCCGACGCAGCGACAGCCTGGAAAGAGGGCGATGCGGCCTCAGGCGGGGGCTCTTGGCATGGAGGCCCCGACCCCGCAGGACAGCACGCACGCCTTGTCTGGGCGGCGACCTCTGAATCGCGTTTTGGGCTGCTCTCGAGTCTCCTTGCACATCTATTCGCCCTCTGCTCTGCCCCAGCACCGGCTACTGCGCCCTCGACCTTGACCTGACTTGTGGAACCCTCCCTTGGCCTCCCCTCGTCGCTGGGCGCCTCCCGCGATGGGTTTCTGGCTGGGTACCGTCATATTCCTCATCTTTGAGGCGCTGGGGTTCAGCGTGGTGCACTTTGGCAACAAGCCGCGCAGCGAGAAGCTGTGAGTGGGGGTGATCTCGGGTCTCGGGGAGTGCTCCGGCCAGCCGGCTGCGCCCGTCGAGCAGCAGGGGCAGTTGACGGACTGCCAGGTGCCGCCAGCCGTTCTGGCACTCGCCGCCCACCGCCCCGCTCACCGCCAGTGCGGTCTCCTCGTTGCCTTTGCTGCAGGCTGCACCACACCTTGGTAGGCACCACCGTCATTTGTTGTTGGATGATGTGAGTGGGTTGGGAGGGGCCTGTTAGCAGCGGGTGCGCGGCCGTTTGGCAGCCGGGCTTGTGGCACGCTTTGGCGCACGTTGGCTAGGGGGGTGCACTCCCTGCCGCCTGCTTCCCTGCACTTCCGTGCCCGTGCACGCTTCAAATGCCTGCGTTCATCATGAGCCTGCCTGTCCCCATACCCTCGCCAATGTTCTGTGTCCCTGCCTGGCCCTGGGTGCAGGTGGGGCATTGTGTACTTGGCCCAAGCATACCCCCTCATCAGGCCCATCTTGCAAGGGTAGCCGGCCCATCTTGGTTGTAGCCCAGAACAACAGAAGGCATCAAACATCTGCCACACCTGGACCAGCCATGCCGCCTCACAGCACTTTTGTACCACTCCCCTACCCTGCCCCTGTGCTCCCTTTTCGCCTCTGCCGCTGCCGCCTGTTGCCTTTGCTCACCCATCCGCTTGCTTGTAGTTTTACAGTCGCTCTGCGAAAGAACTGATACAAAACCAAACCTCTCATGACACGTGTGTATGATATGGACTGCATGTGAACTGCTGGCGTCAGGAGAGCCGCCGAGGATGCTCAGTCACAGCCAGCCCAGCCAGGCGGGGGTGAGGGTGGGGCAGGGGTGGTCTGGTGTTTGTACGTGGTGGGGCGGGACGGGGCGGTTCAGAAGAGAGGGCAAGGAAACGGGGGGCAACGAAGCATACTGACTGAGCAAGACAGGCGGGCAGGGGATGCGGCCGGAAGAGCCATCCGAACATCCGTTTGAGAGCAGCAGCCGGCCGGCAGGAAAATCAAATGCGCGAGACATAGTGTGCGGGGGCAGTGCACCCCGTGCCACGGATTCCAGAGGATGTGGCGCCGAAAACGGGCGGCGCGCGTGCGGGCGGCGGCGAGAGCAGGGAGGGAAAACAATTGCAGCTGGGCGCAGGTCAAGCCAACCAGCCGCTCACGCCAGCGACAGCTCGGCATCGGGCTGCTTCTGGCGGGCCACAGCATCCAGGTTCTCCTGCAGGCCAAAACGGGAAGGGGCAGGGAGAAGCGAGTGGATGAGTAAGGAGGAAGGCTTGCCTGGGGGGCGAGAGGCGCAACAAACAACACAACCGCGTCCAAAAGGACAACAGGGCAGGGGCAGGGAGTAAAGAGGCGGTGCTGTGAAGTGGGGAGGCACCCAACGCCCTGCCTGCACCTGTCCTGCACCCGCAGTGTGGTGGCGCACTACCTGAGGACCGCCTCGCCCCCACACACCCCTCCCGCCAGCAATCGCGATACACCAAGCAGCGCCAGCACCCACCTGAGGGATGGTGGCGTACTGGCTGAGCAGTTCGCGGAACTCGTCTCCCGTCATGCTCTCCTTCTCCAGCAGCACCTCCACGATGCGGTCCATAGCCTCACGGTTCTCGCTGCAAGGGGAGGGAGGAGGGGCGGTGGCGGGGCGGTGAGCAGAGCATGTGTGGCAGGTGGCGAGATTGGGGTGCAGGGGGTGCCAGAGGCGCAGCAGGGGTGGGGGCAAAGCGCACATGGCGCGTGCGGCACGTGCTGAAGCGCCACCCTGCCGTCACGCTTCCCTCCTGCCCTGTAGCGCCACCCACCACTGCTGCCCAACCAAGCGCTCCTGGGAGCGAGCGGCACACAGAAGGCACGGCAGGTAACTCACCGCACGTGCTTGAGCGCCGTCTCGTACGCGTCGTCGGCAATCTCCTTGACCGCCGCGTCAATCTTCTTCTGCAGGTTCTCGCTCACGCTGTTGCGCGCCATCATGCGCATGATCATGTCCTGGGACTGCGGGGCCGGGCGTTGGGGGGCGGGAAAATAAAAAGGGAGTCGATTAGAAAGGGGCTGTTGGGTAGGTGTCAGCAGGAGCGGGCACCATGCAGGCTAGGCGTGGGGGGAAGGGGCCTCACCAAAAAGGACCCACCCAGCCCCCCACCCTGGCTGTGCTCTCTATTTCTATCTCGTACCTGGGCGGAGGGGTCCAGCAGGGAGAAGGGGCCAATCTCGGAGAAGCCATAGTTGATGACCATGGCGCGCGCCATGCTGCCCACCTGCACACGGTGGTCAAACAATGGGGGCGCAGCGGTCAGAAGGGCAGTGTCGGGAAGAGGAGCCGTGCTTGACGGCAATCACCTCGGCGTCAACCAAGAGCATCGCCCCACCCGCCATCCCAGCCAACCCCATACTGCACCCTGCAGACGCACCAAGCTAGAACACTACCAAACCCTTGCACCCTCCCTGCAGCATCACCCCTCCATCTTGCCTGCTGCAGGTCGCTGCTGGCGCCTGTGGCCACCTCACCCTCAATGTCCTCCTCACCCCCCGGCAACCAAAGCTAGAAGACCACCACACCTTGCGCCCTCCCCTTACCTGCTGCAGGTCGCTGCTGGCTCCGGTGGCCACCTCACCCTCAATGGCCTCCCCACCCCCTAACACCACCCCCGGCAACCACAAGCTTAGTACACTCCCTGCCCTTGCACCCTCCCTTACCTGCTGCAGGTCGCTGCTGGCGCCGGTGGTCACCTCTGCGTCGCCAAAGATGACCTCCTCGGCGGCGCGGCCGCCCAGGGCGCCCACGATGCGCGCAAAGATCTGGCTCTTGGAGATCAGGGACGGGTCCTCGCCGGGGATGAACCTGAGGGCAGGGGGAAGGGAGAAGGAGGAGGCATGAGTGTTTGAGATCAGCTTTGGTCACCACTACGCCAGAATGCTCCCTCTGGAGTGAGGAAGGTGGGCATGGCATTAAGAGAGGAGAGTTCCCCTGATGCCGCTCATGTACACAACATGTGAACATATGCGTATGCCATGCGTGCCCGGAATGAGTGCAGCAGGTCAAACATCACTTCTGAGTCATGCCATGTCAGCAGGCAGGCAGGCAGGCAGGCGGGCGGGCTCACCAGGTGAGGCCCTTGGCCTGGCCGCGGGGGATGAGGGTGACCTTCTGCACGGCGTCGTGGCCGGGGGTCATGCTCGCGCACACGGCGTGGCCCACCTGCGGGGGTGACAACAGGGGGATGCAGGGGGCTGGGTTAATAAAGGGTGATTGATGGCCAAGAGTCAAGGGTCACCATGCTTGTGCACACAGCAGCACGGGGCAGCACGGCGTGGCGAGGCACGGCGTGGTCACAGCACAGCACAGCACAGCACAGCGCGCACCTCGTGGTACGCCACCAGCATCTTGCTGCGCCCGTCGGTCATGGGGGTGCCCTCCATGCCTGCGGGCAGCGGGGGGGGAGCAGGGGAGCAGGGGCCAGGCAGGGTGAGGGGTGCTGGACAGGGGTGCTGGGCAGGCAGGCGGCGGACCGCTGCCCCTGCAACTGTAGCGGACGTATCGAAATAACCACATGAGGGCATTTATCCATCTCCCACCGCACCCACCAACTCTGCACACTCGTCGGATCCACAGAATCCCATCCCTGTCCCTCACCCGCCACGATGCGGTCGATGGAGTCGTCAATCTCGCGCTGCGTGATGCCCTCCTTGTTGCGGCGACCAGTCAGGATGGCGGCCTCGTTCAGCAGGTTGGCCAGGTCAGCACCTGTTGAATGGGGGGGAGGCGGGCAGCAGGGAGCCAGGGATGATGGTGAGAAAGGGACGCGCTGGGAAGGGTGGGGAGGGGTGCCGGCCTCGGCCAGCGGGCCGGCCGGGTGCGCGCCCACGGCAGTACTGGTAAGCCGGCAGCCGAGAGAAAGACGGCGGCAGCGGGAAGGAGGCACATTCACCAGCATGCTCCCCTTCCCCCCCCTTAACACACAAAGGGCGGTGCGCTCACCGGAGAAGCCGGGGGTGCGCAGGGCAATCTCCTTGAGGTCGATTTCGTTGTCAAACTTCTTGTTCTTGGCGTGCACCTTGAGGATGTCGAGGCGGCCCTTCTGGTCTGGGGCATCCACGCTCACCTGCGCAGCACACAAAGCAGCAACAAGACAGAGTCATGCCAGGTCAGGATGTGAGATTGTGAAGGGTCCTGGTTGGGGGCGTCCACGCTCACCTGCGGGGCGGGGCAGGGCAGGCACGCGAGCGACAACCTACGGGTTTGAAAGAGTTAGTGACCATGTCCATGTCACGATGAGCAAAGGCTTTTGAGGAAGGCGCGCTGTTCAAAAGCAGGGTGCAAATTTCGGACAGGCAGCCCGCCCGGTGGAAGGCGGCGCGCGCACAGGCTAGGTCAGGGCACCCACGACGCAGCCCAGCTCGCCATCCCGCCCTGGTCTGCCTTGATCAGCAGTGATCAGCAGCAGCGCACCTGGCGATCGAAGCGGCCGGGGCGCAGCAGGGCGTTGTCCAGGATGTCGGCGCGGTTGGTGGCCGCCACAACAATGATGCCCGTGTTGCCCTCAAAGCCATCCATCTCTGCACACGGCGGGGAGCAGAGGCAGGGCAGGTGACGAGCTGTCAGAACGGGAGGCCTGTGGTGCTGGCCGCCACAACCGTGAGGAGCATGCTGCCCCACATCTGCCTGCCGATCTCTGCGCACGGCGGACGGTGCAGGGCAGGTGATGTGGCACCAAACCATGAGGCTTGTGATGTCCCGGCACACACACAGTGTGCTGTTCTGCAGTGGCACACTGCGCGTGTTTCCACCCCCACCCCTCACCACCCCCTACCGCTCCCTCCCCATCCACCCACCCACCCGTCAGCAGCTGGTTAAGCGTCTGCTCGCGCTCATCGTTGCCGCCGCCCACGCCGGTGCCACGAGAGCGGCCCACGGCATCAATCTCATCGATGAAGATGATGCAGGGGGCATTCTCCTTGGCCTGCACAAGCAACAGAGGTGGAAGTGCCCCAATCGGTTAGGAGGCATACATCTCCTCAAGGGGGGCAGATGACGCAGAGGGCGTTCTCCTTGGCTGCAGGTTGAGAAGAAGACGCATGCGAGTTGAAGCGTGACGTTTGACAAGCAGGTGCAGCATGAGGAGCCAGGCATGCATGTTGGGGCTTGCCCATGCCCTCATGTGCCCTGGCCGCGGCGCCCGGCCCGGGCATCGCGTGCACCGCCCCCCTGTTCCAGCCATTGATGTCAGCCCCTGATGCCAGTGCCCGCCCACCTTCTTGAACAGGTCGCGCACGCGTGAGGCTCCCACGCCCACAAACATCTCCACAAACTCGGAGCCGGAGATGGAGAAGAAGGGGACACCTGCCTCGCCGGCAATCGCCTTGGCCAGCAGCGTCTTACCCGTGCCTGCGGTCGGGTGGACAGGGGGCAGCGGGGCGGCATGGCAGGGGGTTCAGCAGAGGCCCAGCAGAGCGATGGAGAGTGACAGGGTGCGAGGTTGGCAAAAGGCTGGCTTCCCCCGCACACGCTCCAGACAAGACCGCGCCCGCATCGGCCGCAGCTCCTCCCACCCGCTGGCTGCCTGCCCGCCTCCGCCTCTCCTGCTCCTGCTGCTGCCACCTCACTCACCGGGGGGCCCCACCAGGAGCACGCCCTTGGGGATGCGCGCGCCCACGGCGGTGAAGCGCTCAGGCTTCTTCAGGAACTCCACAATCTGCGGGAGGTGAACAGGATGAGATGATACAAATATGAGGCGCACATGGGATGGAAGGTGAAGCGCTGGGAGAGCGAGGCAGGTAATTCAAGCTAAGAGATGCACACGGTATCCAGCGGCGCTCTTGGCCGGGCCTTGCTGCGTCAAGTTTGCCGAGATGACCCATCCAGGTGGCGGGGTGTGCCCCCTCCCCTCCCCGCCCGCACCTCCTGGAAGTCCTGCTTCGCCTCGTCAACGCCCGCCACGTCAGCAAAGGTCACGCCGGTGTTGGGCTCCATCTGCACGCAGCACATAGAGGCAGGCAGGGGAGGGGATGGAGGTGAGCGGGCGGGAGGAGTGGCGCGGCTGGATGCCCCGGCAGCAAGCACAACCATTCGTGACCGCCCTTCTGGTCCTCACCCCGCCCTTTGGTGCACCACACACATGCCCTGCTCTTCTCCTCCCTCCTGCCCCCCCTTGTCCTCTGCACGTGCATGCACACCCTCGTCCGTTGCACACCTTGGGGCCAGCCGTGCTCTTGCTAAACGCCAGGCCATTATTGCCCCCAAACAAAGCTTGCAACCCTCCCTCCCCTCCTTCCGCCCCACGCGCCCCTCCACATGTCACAGCACACACCTGGAAGCGGGCCTTGCTCTTGCCAAAGGCCATGGGGTTGCCAGGGCCGCCGGGGCCCATGCCGCCTCCCTGGCGGCGCGACAGCAGGAACAGGCCTCCCACCAGCAGCAGGGGGAAGGCGAGGTTGCCCAGGAGGTTGAGGAAGACGGCGCCGCCGTCCTCGGCGTTGGTGTGGGCCGCAAAGTCGACGTTCTTGTCGCTGCAGGGCGTGGGGAGGGAGGGGAGGGAGGGAGGGAGGGAGGGGGAGGGTGCTTGAGCTTGTGCTGGCTAGGCATCGCACCTGCCCTGCCAACCCCCTGCAATGGCCGGAATCGCCCAGCACCCCTCTAGCGCCTCCTCCCCCCCGCCCGTGGCAGAACTCACCGGAACTTCTGCAGCAGCTCGGCCGAGGTGCCGGGCAGCTGGACGCGCACCCGCTGGATGCGGTTGCCCAGCTCCGGGCTGACCGCCTCCACAATGGCGATGGTGCCGTTCTCATACAGGTCCACCTGGGATCAAGAGGGGGGAGGCAGAGCACGCGGGGAGGATGAGGAGAAGATGGTGGAGGGGTAGAGGAGGGAAGGCGGCTGCGCACACATGCCAGGCGGGCTGCATCCTTCTGTTTGCAAGGGGAGTGAGTGGCCAGTTCATTGAAGCTTTGGCCAGCCAGAGCCTGCCCGGATGGCATGTGTGCGGGTGCTGCTCACTAATTTTCAGCATGCCCAGCATTTGTTACGGGCTGTGTGCGATGGCATGTCATGCGAGTGCCCAGGCTGCGCCGCTGCCGCCCTCACCTTCTTCACGCGGCCCATCTCCAGGTACTCCAGGAAGCGGGAGTAGGACATGCGGGAGGAGGCGACGCCGGCGGCATCATCAGCCGAGGCGGCGCGCGCGCTGGACAGCACGCCCGCACCGGCAAACAGGCTGCAGGCAGGCAAGGGCGAAACAACGGGGGAGGGGAAGGGGTGAGAACGCTGGAAATGGGGAGCTGGCGACCGCTGAAAGCAGCCGTGAGGGTGTGGTAAAGAGAGGCACGTGGGAGGAGTGGCGGCGGCGAGGGCGTGCGGCGGCAGGTGCGCGCAGCGGCGAGCACACGCGCTGCGTCCGCTTGGCTGTGGCACGCTGCGCATCTGCAATGCGCCATGCCCCAAGGCAAGCCCGGGTGACCAGCCTGCAACAGCAGAGCGATCGGCGGCAGCGGCAGCACCGCGCGGCGGCTGGCAGCGCGTGCCGCCCACGAGGCTGCAGCGCCGCAGCCAGCCAGCCAGCCAGCAGCGACTTCTCACCCCGCCAGCAGGTTCCTCCGAGACGCCTGCTCTTGCTGCTGCCGGTCCTGCAGGGCGGGCGGGGCGAGGGAGTGCGCGGTTCCGTGGGTGGTGCGCCCACTGGCAGCCGTGGCAGCAGCGCCCAGACACCAGCGCTTGCGGCGCCCATCCTACCTGCTGATGCGCCAGAATGGCGGTCCTGATGGCCCTCCGGGGCGTCACACGGCCTGCAAGCACGAAGGGAAGCACGATCATGTAAACTGGGCTGCTGCACCACAGAGCGCCCGCCGGCAGGCTCACAGAGCGCCCAGACTGCCGACCCACCATTGCTGCGCAGCGCCAGGCTGGGGCGGGCGACGAGGCTCGCGCTCTGCATGGTTTCTGTGGGTGGCTGCAGCTGTGGGGGCCTCCCGTGTTTCCGGCGTGCAGCGACACAAACGATTGCCGGAAATGGTTGGGCTAGGAAGTCGCCGGCGCTGGATTCAGTGGCAAACTAGGCCCCACATCTGCGCCCCGCTGCGCCGCCCGCTGCGCGCGAGGCGTGACTGGGCCAGCGCCGCCCACCTTCCTCCCTGGTGCCCAAGCGCTAGGGTGACAAGGCAGGCATTTCAAGGTGACTGTGCTGGAGATGCACAAGCTGCCGCAGGCTTGCAAGGTGCTGGGTGCATGTGGGGCATACGGGTCGTGCTTGCAGCGCGTCCTCTCCCCCCCCACCCTGCCTGTTCCCAGTGCACCGCCCCCGAGGTATCCTGGGGATGAGCATCAATTGGAGCTGCAGAGCCAGCAGGTACGCTATGCAGGTAAGTCCCTTGCCTGTTGCCATACATGCCAACGCAAGAACACATCGCGACTGTGTGGGGGGGCGCGGTGCTGTGCTGCCGCTTGCACACGCTGAGGCCTGCAACGTGCCGACTCACTTTGTCAAACTTGAACCACCAAGCATGCATCCGGCTGCAGTCAACTTGCCGCATGGTATCGTTCAATCACGGGCTTCTTGAACGCTTGGGGCCAGGGTGGCAGTGGCCATGAGTGATGGCGACGCTGGGGCAGAGCACTGCGGTGGTTGCGAGGTAACAACCCAAGTGGGCAAAGCCGGCGCAGGTCACATCATTAAGAGTGCTGCTAAGGCACCGCGCTATGTCACCGTAGTAGGTGGAGTGTCGGCTCTTCACCAAGCCACGTTGTGGCCGCACGCAACGCGGTACACCGCCGTCAACGCCCGCCGACTCGAGTGAGCGGCGGGGACTGAAACCCTACCAGTGCATGCCGCCTGCTTCCTGGACGGCGCCACGGATTATTGTGTGTCCGCCAATCCTCCGGGAGCCCCAAGACTTGAAGCGACAGTTCCCACTCCGGCGCCAGCCGTGAGGCCAGCTGGCAGTCTGTCAGCCAGGGGCTCCGTCCTTTGCCCCGGCCGCACTCCCCGACCTACCGCCCGGCGCTGCAACTACATTTGTATGTCGAACAAGTGCGCAGCGCAGTAGCGCCTGTCGGGAACAGTCATCTGCAGGACTGTCGTTCAGTTTAGAGGCCACGAGCAGCCCGTTGCTGGTGGAGGATACCCGTGTGATCGCTCTTTGAGGCTCTGGCTTGGAGTGGCGCGCTCGCAGCCAGCGGTCCGAGCCTCCCTGTTCCACTTCTGGCGAGGCCCGCCTTGCAATGGCGGCCGGCCCAGATGCAGTGCTCCAGGAGCTGGAGCGCGGCGGATTTAGTGTGCTGGCCGCGGGAGTGGAGGGCCTGCGGCCACAAAAGGTGGGGCCACCATCACTGCGAGCGGTGTTACGCCCTTGCTAGCTGCCGTGGTGCCACCGGGAACCCAACACAGCTCAAATTTTGGCGGCAGTCACTTGCTGCCGGACGGTCGCAGCGGCCCCAACCCTGCAGCAATCAATTGCTTTGCTGCCCAACTGTGCCTCTCCCGCAGAACGAGCCCGTGCCCGGCGTGCTGGAGCTGCAGCAGCGCTACGCCAGAGTGCCCAGCAGCCCACTGACGGCCGCCTTCAACGGCAGCCTGCTCATCACTGCGCCGCTGCCACCAGACGGCACCGTTCAAGTGGCCGTCACCTTTGACATTGTGCAGGCCCCTTCTGCGTTCAGCCTGCCAGTCATGCAGAAGCGGCCATGGGACCCGCCCTTCCAGGTGCGCGGCTTGGGAGGGCCTTGCGCCGCCGCTGCAGCTGTGTGAGCCTTCGCATGGCGCCGCGGCTGTGCGGCTTGAACCGCAAAGCAAGTGCAAAGTGGGGTGTAGCCAGCTGGTTGTGCTGGACACAACTGCCCTCGTAGACATGCGCCCCAACTGAGACCGCCCCACTGCCCTGCCACCACAACACCCCGCCTCCGCCACCTGCTCCCGCCCCCACCTCCCAGCCAGCCCCACCGCGGCATCATGCTAGCACCCCTGCCATGCCACACCCCAGGACCCTGCCCTGCCCTGCCCAGCCCTGCCCTCACCCGCACCCGCGCCGCGCCGCCTATGTCGTTCTCACTCCTGCATCCCCGCTGCCGCCGCCGCTGCCCCTGCGCCCGCAGGTGCGCATGACGTGGCGCAGCACGCTGCCGCTGCAGTTCAGCACCACGGTGGCTGCGTTTGTCGCCGACGAGGCCGCCGTGCCCAGCATGCTGACCTGGCAGCTGCCCATCGCGGGGGACGCGGCCAAGGCGCTGCTGGAGCACCAGCAGGAGCGCATGGTGGTGCTCACACCGCTGGCGGGGGCCAAGCAGGAGCCTTTGGAAGGCATGGAGGGCGGCGGCGGCGGGTCTGCCGGCCTGCCGCCGGCCCCCAAGGAGCACTATGCCGAGGCGGTGTTCACCTTCACCAAGCTCCAGTTTGGGGCGCCCTCGTCCATGCGCCCCCGCTGGCTGGTGTTTGCCGCCAGCCTGCTGGGCGGCGGCTGCGTGTACAGCCACTACAAGGTGCGCCGGTGGGGGTGGGTGGCAGCACTGCCGAGGGTGGGGTGGTTGTTGTGGGGGCGGTGGGGGGCAGAGGGCGGGCCGTGGGCCGCTGGCGGCGGGGCTGGCATGGCGGCGGCGTGTGCAGCCGCCGCCACACGGTGGACAGGAGGGACGCCCAGGGCGGGGGGGCACGGCAGAGATGCTTTCAGGGAGGTGAGCGCCGCATCCCGCTGCCTGCCTGCGTGCACAAGCACTTGTGGTGGGTGATGACAGCATGGGTGGAAGTGGGTTGTGTGGAGCAAGTGATGTGATGTGATGAGAGGGGCCGCTAAGAGGGCAGCGGTGAGTGTGTGAGCGGAAGGGTGAGTAAGTGAACGCGTGCATGTGCAGGCGGCGCAGGAGCAATGTGTTCAGGGGGTGGCACGCGGGCAGGGCTGGGCGGGGGGCAGCGCATGGGAAGTAGTCGGTCGCAGGTTGGGGTGCACTGCAGAGGTGCTTGGAGTGCAGAGGAGCGAGTCATCATGTGACGGCACTTAGTGTGGAGGAGCTGACAGTCACACTCCCTCCTTGTGCCTCTGCCCTGCTGCCTGCCTGCAGGTGCCCACTGTTGTCATGAGCCGGCTAGCAGAGCAGTTTGAGAAGGTGAGACTAGGGGACAGCTTCTGAGGGATTGGGGGGGGGAAGGGTGGCGCCAGCAGCTCTTTCTGAGGCAGCCACGTGGCCTCTGCTGCGGGCCTGTCAGGCGTGCTGTGCTGTGCTGTGCTGTGCCGCCCACCTCTTCCATGCATTCCCACCCCCACTCCCCGTCGCACATCCGTCACGCCCACCACCTGCGCCAACGCCGCTGCGCTTGCCCCACGCCCCGCCTGCCTGCCCTGCCGACCCTCCCCCCGGCCCCCACCCCCCGTCCTGCCCACCCCCTCTGCTGCACCCCCTCCCCGCACACAGGCCAAGGCTGTGCTGTGGGGCTCCCAGGACCCTCCCTCCTGCGACAGTAGCGTCATGAAGATGGACCACCGGCAGCTGAGGAAGTACATCAAGCGGTGAGGGCGGGGGGGGTAGGGCCGCAGCCGGGGGACGTCGTAAGGCGACCCTGAGGGGGGGCGCAAGGGGCGGGGGCTTGTGAGGAGTGAGGAGGGCAGGGGCAGCTGGAGGTTGGGTGCATAGCCCGCTTGTGTGTGGCGGTTCGCAGTCAACAGGCCCAGGGGGCGGCGCGCCGCGCCCCACGCATCACCCCCCCCTCGCCAACCCCTCCCTCTGTCCCACCCGCCTGCCCGCCGTGCGCCTTTCCCCCGCAGGGAGCTGCTGTCGATTGACATCCAGCGGGAGCCGACGGAGGAGGACCACCGGTACCTGGCGGCGCGCGCCGGGTTTGTGGCGGCGCAGGCGGGGGGCGGCAAGGGCGCGGCGCGCGCAGCGCCGCATGCGGGGGCCTCCCTGGAGGAGCTCACAGCCTTCAAGCAGTGGTTTGCGGGGTGAGGCGGGCGGACAGCAAGTCGGGGCGGTGGTGTGTGCCATTGGGTGGCGGGTGGATAGTGTGGGATGCGAGGCCAGGGCGGGCACCCCCCGGGCGTGCAAAGCAGTGGTCAATGGGGGTGGGTGGCGTGATGCAGAGGACTTGCTGGCAGGCGGTGATGGGCAGTGGCATGGGCAGCGGGGAGGTTTGCAAAGTGGTCAAGGGTGGGCAAGGAGGGCAGGCTCGGATGAGCAGCTCCTGGCAGTGCCCCCGCTGACTGACTGACCGACTGACGGACTGACGGACAGCACATCTGCCGATGCCCCCCGCATGTCTGCTCCCACCCTCAGCTCCCCCCTTGCACACCCTCATGCGTGCACTGCACAAGCATCTGGCGCGCATTTCGCTCCCGCCGCAAGCACCTCCCTCTGCCCCGCCTTGCACTGCCTGTGCAACCGGACGCCTCCCACCCTGTCCCCCGCACCCCACCCCACCCCGCCCCGCCCCACCCCATCCGCCCGCAGGCACCTGGTCATGCTGAAGCATGTGCGCGGCCAGTATGAGCGCTCCGACCCTCAGGTCATCTGCGGGTTCGGAACCACCCGGGAGCAGGCCGAGGCGATGCTGGCGCCGCACCCCACGGGCACCTTCCTCCTGCGCTTCGGCAGCCAGGTGCGCGCGGCTGGCACACGCCTGGCTGGGTTGTCCAAGGGGTCACCTGGACTGTTGCACTGGGTTTCATGTGACTGAGCCTGTGGCCAAATCAGCGGCAGTGGCTGGCGGCCGGCAGGCTCAGCAGCGACCCCGGCAGGCAGGGCGGTGCCCCCCGCGCACTCCATTTGCCCTGCACCAAGCAACTGACCGCCCGCCCGCCGCCCCTTCCCCACCGTGCTCCCACCCACCCCTGCAGGGCGGCCAGCTGGTGCTGAGCGTGCGCAGCGGGCGCATGAGCGGCGGCGCCGGCGCCGGCGCCGCCGCCACGCACTACTCCATCCCCTGCTCCGCGCTGCAGCGCAACGGGCTGGAGGTGCTGCTGGAGAGGAACGGGACCGCGGATCAGCTGCTGGATGCAAGCACAGGCAAGGGGGCCTTGCTTTGGGTTTGTGTGTGGAGGGGGAGGGCGGCAGTTGGCCAGCCCAGGGGAAGCACTTTGGAAAAGCATGCCTTGCAAAGCAGTGGTCGGCACCAGGGCGGGCGGGCAGGCTTGCGTGCTGCAAAGCCTGGCTTGCCCCAGCGGCCTGAGTGCGGTGGCTGAGGCCTGTCAGCAGCAAGACAACTGGCAGCCTGCCAGCAACACCACCCCCACTGCAGCGCCCGCCCCCTGTGCCATGGGCCGCGCTGGGCCTCCGGCCTCTGGATGCCGTCAGCCCTGTGGCTGCGCAGGGGTTACCTTTTCTGCACGTCCGCTTTGCTTTAATTATTTCTTCCTTTGTGCCTCCGTCGTGCTTCTTTCAAGCTTTTTTCGTGCTCCCGTCGTGCCCCAGCCTGACCAGCTGGCTGTCTGCTCTTGGCCACTTGCTCGTCGCCGCCTCTTACACTCCGTGCCTCGCCGCTCACCCACCGCCGCCGCTCCCTCCCTCTCTTCTTGGCGCTTCTCGGTGCAGGGCGGAGGCACCTGCGTACTGCCGTGCTGGACAGGTCGTACCTGCAGGCGGTGGACATGGCTGAGGCACGGAAGCGGTACAGGGGCGTCACCACGTGCGTACCGCATCGCCAGCTGGCACCGCCATGCTGCCGCCTGCTGCCGCCAGGCGCTGGCGGCCTTGGCAGCAGCCGCTGCTGCATGTGCCAGAGCCCGCCGCCCGCGCCTGCATGTCTGCCAATGCGCCACCGCCACTGCTGCATGTGACCTCGCACGCTGTGCATGACGTGGCATCGCTCGCTGGCCGCCACAAGTGCAGGCAGCGGGAGCGGATCTCCGACGAAGCCGAGTCCTCCCCATCACCCTCCGACCCGCCCACCAGCCTGGCCGGGTACCAGCAGCACCCAGCGGGCGCCCCCCCGCCTGTGTACCTTGAGCACAACCCGTCTTCATCGCAGCAGCTGCTGGCGGGCGGGCCCTCCGGGCCGCTGCACAGCATGGCGGGGTCGGAGCGGCACGGAGTGGACCGGATGGACAGCATCCGGTCTGGAGGCAGCCAGATGGCGGCGCGGCAGCAGCAGCAGCAGCAGGCGCAGCAGCAGGCGCAGTATCACCACCAGCAGCAGCAGCAGCAGCAGCAGCAGCAGCAGCAGCAGGCGCACTATGCGCAGCTGCGGCCGCCGCCGGCGTCGCTGACGGGCGTTGCTGGCAGCAGCGTGCACATGTCTGCGTTTGGGGCTGAGCAGGCGCGCGCCGGCGCCGGCACCCCAGACTCTGCAACCGTATCAGAGCCGCACGGCGAGGCGGGCGGCGGTCCTGCACAGGCACCCAGCAGCCTGCTGGCCGCAGCATCTGCATACAACCCCTACAGCGGCGCAGGCCTGCTGCAGCACCCCGGCTCCAACCCTGGGGTGGCCTCCTTTGCAGGCCTGCACACCTGGCCCATGCAGGCGCCCTTGATGGGCGCGCCCGCGGCGCCGGCGCTGGTGACCCAGCAGCAGCTTCTGCTGACGACGCAGCAGCAGCCCGCGGCGCAGCAGGCGCAGCAGCCGTTCAACTGGAGCAGCCCGGGGCTGGTGCCGATGCTGTCGGCCCCCAGCGGTATGCCCGAGGCGGGGGCGGCGCCGGCGCTGGCGGCCTGGGGCGCGGTCCCCACCTCGCAGCTGCTGGCCCCGCTGCTGGGCATGGGCAGCGGGGCGCAGCCGCCTGCTGCCGTGCTGGGCGTTGCTCCAGACCACGCCCCCTCCCGCCCATCCACCTCTCACGCAAGCTCAGTCACGCCCAGTGACGGCAGCGGCACCCCCGCCGGCGGAGAGCTGCTGGCCCCAGCGCAGCAGGCGCAGCAGGGCGCGGAAGCCCCCGCGGAGCGGCGGCACCGCAGCGGGCACGGCAGCACGGGCGGCATGGAAGGTGTGGAGTTTGCCGGCACTATCTTTTACCCCTCCACAACTGCCCCAGGCAACACAGCGACGCCAGGAGGCCTGGCGCAGGGTCCGGCGGCACAGCAGATGGGCCTCAACGGCGGCGGCGGCGGCGGCGGCGGCGGCGGCGGGCTGCACTTGGGTGGCAATGGTGGCCTGCAGCAGCAGCAGCAGCAGCAGCAGCAGCAGTGTGAGCAGCAGCAGCAGCAGGCGTTCTGGATGCAGATGGGAGGCGGCGCAGACGGCGGCGGCAACGGCGCAGACCCCCTGCCCGCGTTCCTGCGCACGCTGCAGCTGGGCGGGCCGGGGGCGGCATCCAACGGGCTCCCACCTGCCGGCGCCCCCTCCCCCCACCAGTCCACAGGTGCGCCAGCTCATGTGGCCAACCTTTGCTGCTGGCAGGCTGCATGCTCATGTGCTGCAATTGAGCCTCTCTATGAGAGCCTTTTGAGCTAGCTAGCTAGCTGCCCATGACGCCCCTCCTTTGCACCCGCCCGCCCGCCCGCGCCTGCAGTCACGGAGCGGTGCAGCACAGGAGGCTGCGGCGACAGCGCCGGCGACGGCAGCGCGCACGGCGGCAGCGTGCGCGCCGGCGGCGCCCTGGTGCAGCCGCCGCTGGTGTGGGGAGAGATGGTGGACTACCTGTCATGAGCTGGCGCCAGCTGGCGGCACAAGCTGCGTGAGCAGCGCCCCACCCCACATTGCTGCTGCGGGCCCCAGCGCCTTGCCGCTTCCGGTCGCCGGCGGACCAACAGTGCCGAGCCAGATGCCCCGCTGTGCGTGCGCTGTGCTGGGTCGTCAGCGCTGCCTGCTCAGGCGGCGCGCTGCCCGTGCCCACCCATGCAGCATGCACAGCGTGGGCCTCAGCAGCCTGCCTATCATACCATCATAGGCTGTTGTCAGCAAGGCTTTAGCCCTGCCAGCACACCGGCCATAACCCCTGCGCTCCTCGTCAGCGCATCCTGCCCCTACTCATCTGTTCAGCTCACAACAACAATGCACGCTTCCTGCCTAGCTTTCCACTGACGAACCCTCTCCCAAACAGCCTGCACCCGCACCCAAACCCGCCGGCGGCCGCCACCTACCCCCTGTGTTACCCCCAGCCAAGCGCTCTGTGTCCGCTGCGGCCATGTGCCTGCGGCCCCCAGTGCTCCCTACCGCTCGTGCGCGTTTCTTGTTGGAGCGCCTCCTCTCGCAGCCTCCTCAACTCGCGGCCCGCTCAGCCCACGGCCTACAATCTACCCCCCTGATGCCCCTACGCATGCCTAAGTACTTCACGTGCTACGCAACTATTCTAGCCACCCCCAACAGCTTCTGGCCGTGCTGGTCCTGTTTGCTCCGCCCCCTCAGCATCCCCCCCGCCCGCCTGGGCATGCGTCGCTGCCCGTTGGCTGCTCCTCCTGTCCCATGCAAACACCCTCCACGCGCGTGAGCCACGCCCAGCCCTTCCCCCTCCATGCTGCTCGTTTCTGCCATCAACGTGTGCCGTCGGCGTTTCCCCACACGTGTGGGGTTCGCCCCTCCTTGCCTTTTGGGTGCCGCTCAGCCCGCCGGCATCTGCTCCACGTGGCACACATGTGCCATGCATGTCTGTCCGTGCACCACCATCTTTGCCAGCTGTTTGTACTTGCCACTGTAACGGCGCAAGCTCGACTTTCGAAATCAAAAAGAACGAAGGTTTTTGCAGGGCACGGTTGCAGGGAAACAGGGACAATGACTGCACTGTGCCCAGACAGGAGGGCAGGAGCGCAGGGCACGGATGCAGGGAAACGGCGGCACGAATGCAGTAGGGGGCATCAGGGCACGCATCCACCCACTTGCTCACCCCCCACACCCAGCCACCCCTCAGCACCTGGTCCCTGTTGAGCACTCAAAGCCCCATCCGTTGACACACATTTCGCGTCTTGGCGTAGCCCCCTGCCCCCCTGATGTTGATCCTGGCTGGCAGTTGCATCTCACAAATGGCTCGCTGAGGCAGGAGGCGAGAGGGGAGGGCAGGGTGCGGTGCCAGAGGCAGTGGGGCGGGTGCAGTGTCGCACGGTGGGGAAGGCAGCCAACAGCTAAGGGTCATATAGCGACAGGGGTTAGGCTAAGACAGTGGCAGGCAGATGGAAAGGGAAATGGAGAAGTGGGCCTTAGCGATTGAAGTGGGAAGGGAAGTAGGCAATGGATTAGGTGCAGGATGGCGTTTGAACAATGGGATCGCAGCGCTACAGGGGGCTGGCAAGCATGCACTCTCTAAAGTTGGTACGCAGCAAGCAGGCATCCCCAGTAAAGCATGGAAAGAAGAGGGATTGTATGCAAAGAGGCGGCATGCGGCAGAATTGAGCAGCAGGTTGGGCAGGCTCTCCAAGTATGGAAGGCAAGCCCTCTCTCAAGGAAACAGTGCTACAAACAAAATGGGGCACGAGCAAGAGCACCCTCACAGGCGCGGCCGCAGCCGCAGCATCTTGCGGCCGGAGCCTGGGGGGCCTGAGAAGGATTGCATGGCGGGGGGCGCGCTGCCGCCGCCGCCACACTTGCCGCACGTGGCCTTGCAGTACCCGTTGTCTGCAATCCACTTGGCGCTGCACTTGCCCCACGCCTTTTGCTGCTCGCACGAGTGGCCGTCGGGGGTGGGCAGGTCCCGGCAGCTGCTGCCGCCGCCGGGGGTGGGGGATGACGGCACGGGGCCGGCGCCAGAGGCATCGGCAGGAGGGGAGGTGGGTGGCGCTCCGGGCGCCGCGGCCGTGGGGGTGGCGCCGTCGGTGGCGCCGGGGGTGGCGCTGGTGACGAGCATGGGGTCGGCGGCGCCGTCATAGGCGTGCACCTGCAGAGGGGGCGGTGGTGAGAGGGGAGGGGTTGATGGGTGTGGGGTGCAAAGAGCTGCCCATCCACCCAGCAGCGCCCGCCCGTGTGCATACGGCAGAGGCCTGGCACCCACTCTGCACGCCCCTGCACCCCGCCCCGCCTGCTCACCTGCCCTGCCGCCGGGTCGGTGATGGTGAACTGCACTCCCGCGGAGAAGGTGGTGCGGGGGCCGGAAGCTC
>JAPTJF010000208.1:0-101956 GCA_029339195.1 Micractinium sp. NFX-FRZ
CGCGGCCCCGGGCGCGGCGACCGCGGCGGGCGGTATGGGGACCGCGACAGCGACCGCAGCGGCCGGGGCGAGCGCGGCGAGCGCGGCGCCAGCTGGTATGAGGGAGGCTCCTCTGGTGCTGGCGCTGCCGACCACGCCAGCAGCCCTGCTGACCTGTCTTGGTGGGACTTGGATGGCGCAGGCGCCACCGCAGCAGACGCCTCGGATGAGGGGGTGAGTCCTGAGCAGCGTTGGAGAGGGAACTGCCTGGGGAATGCTGTGCAGGAGAGCTGGTGGGAACCGGTTTGCTGCAGTGGCGGGCAGCTGGGGCCCTGGTTGTGTGCGTGTGCCAGATGGCTGTTGAAGCAGCTGCCCTGCCCCGCCTGCCTTGATTGTGCACAAAGCTGCTGCTGCTGCTGCTGCTGCTGCTGCTGCTGCTGCTGCCGCCGCAGGCTCCCTCCCTTGCTCTTTGCAGCGCCCTCACTCTCTGCCCGGCCCTCTTTCCCTGGATGCAGACTGGCTTTGCTGGCGTGTACTCTGGATCCCCCGACTGGGAGGGCCAGGGCCAGAGCCAGGGCCAGAGCCAGGACAGGCGCCAGGATCGGGGAGAGGACAGCCGCCGTGGCGGCGACGACAGGCGGGAGGACAGCCGCCGGCGCAGCAGCAGCAGCGCCGCCTGGCGTGGCGACGGCGGCTATGACCGTGAGGGCGGCGAGCAGCGACAGAGTGGACAGTGGCGCGGCCGTGACGCTGGCGCGGCATCCGGTGGTGACGACAGCTGGTCGGGCGGCTGGGAGGGCGAGGGCGCGGGCGGCGCTGGCGGCCAGGCGGCCTCCCAGGCAGACTTCTCTGCTGCCGCCTCCTTCAAGCCTGGAGAGCAGGTGCGCGCAGCAGCTGTGCTTGTTGCCTCCCACCTTCCCCTGTGTGCGTACACATGTGCTGGCAGCGGGTGGAAGTTTTTCTCCTGTGCAGAAAGTATGGGCAGAGAGCAGGTGTGCATGGCTGCAGTGGGCAATCTCAGAGCACGTGTCTGCACCCTGCCTGGGGGCCTGTGCTGCTCCTGGCTCTAGGCCAAAGTGGCGGCCAGCATCTGGGGTGCAGAGGAGGCTGCCTGCAGGCATCTGGTGGCCAGCTATCTGAATTCCCCTCCATCCCCTGCTCCCCCCCACCGGTGCGCAGGTGGCCGTCACCGGCGGCAACTTCCGCGACTTCGAGGGGACGGTGCTGGCGTCGGAGGGCGGGCGGGTGACCGCTGAGCTGGACATCTTTGGGAAGCGCACCCGCGTGGAGCTCAGCCCCGGGGATGTGTCCAAGGCGGAGGGCGGCGGCGGCACCGGCGGCGGTGATGGCGACGCATGAAGGAAGCCAGCCGCGGCGCATCCCGTGTGTTGCCAACAGGCACGCGCGAATATTGAGGCATGGCTGCTGCCCGGAGGGCGACGCCGGCTGGCGGCGCAGGCGGTGCATGAAGCAGAGCCGCGGCGCCTTTGAATACGTAGGTTGCTGGTTGCAGCAAACAAGTTTTTCGGATTGTTTTCACTCTGGAGTGGGGCCTGCCACCTTCTCTCCTTTTCGTTGTGCTCTGTTTCGTTGTGCTCCTCTGAAACCTTCCCCCGCTCCTTCCCACTTTTCAGCTCGTGCCCCTCCTCACCTCACAACTGCCATGCCTATACCACAGAGGCCCTCTGCTGTTCCACTACTCCTCATCGTTCTGTCTTACACCGGCTGTCGTCGTAACTCTCTCTGAGGCAGGGCAATGCATCCAGGCAGGCGGTGAGGGTTGGACAGCCGCTGGCGGTGCAAGCAGGAGGGGGGGAAGCAGCGAGCTCCTGTGTAGTGCAGGTGTGCAAGAGGAGGAAAGCAACGAAGGGGGTACAAGTGGCAGTGTGGGAGGGAGAAAGTCAGAGGGGAGCCTGCAAAACGGGGGGTGGAAGCGGCTGCCGCTGGGTGGCCGGCGGCTGCCCACAAGCTATGCGAGGCTGTGTCAGTTCTGGTTGGTCAAGCCAGCCACCCGCCCTGCACAGGGGGGTTGGGCCGTGCTCTGAGGTGCCGTACATCTCTTCTGCCATACGCATATCCACTTCAAGTTCCCTCCCCGTCCAAGAGCTACTCTAGCTAGTAATAGTACTCTCCTGGCGGAGGCGGCGGCAGAGGCGGGCGGGGCGGCGGGCGGGGACCCGGCGGAGCCTGGCAGATGTTGAGCTGCGCACACAGGCAGGGTGGGGGGCATGCACCGTCAGTTGTGCACAGGCGGGGGGCGCGGGCTGTCGTGGGCGGGAGAGCATGGTCACCGCCACGACACCGCCCCAGGCATCCCGCATGCTCGCATCAGGCATGCCCATCCTCCTCTCCCCACAACCCTTCTCCCCTGGTTGGTCCCCCTTCCTGCGCATCAATCCTGACACCCACTCTTCCCTCCTCTTCCCCCCACAACCCCACCTTGTTGTGCGCCGGCAACCTCCTTCCCTCTCGGATACCTCGTGCCCTCCTTCCTGCGCAAGGTTGCTGATGTCAGCACCGCATCCCCCCCTCATCCCTCACAGCCCCACCTTGTAGTACGCCCGCATCATGCGCTCCCGCCTGGCCGTGAACCCAATGTTCCTGCAGGGGGCATGCGGGATTTGAGTCAGGGGGGGAGTGCAGCACAGGTAGCACAGTACAGCACAGTACAGCACAGTACAGCACAGCACAGGGCAGCATGGATACAGCACAAGGGCATCACATCTGTATCCACATACGGCGCAGGTTAGGGCAGCGCAGGTGCAGCACTGGGCAGCGAAGGTACAGCACTGGGCAGCGCAGCACAGGTTAGGGCAGCACTGGGCAGCGCAGGTACAGCCCAAGCCAGCAGCGGGCTGGGCAGGGCACTCACAGGCACGTGGGCTTGGAGCGGTCAAACAGGCCGCACACGCGGGTCAGCAGCGGGTGGCCCGGCAGATTGCGCACGTTGGCGCATCTGTCCAGGCTGTTGGGGCAGGCCGACTGCGGCAGGCAGGCAGGCAGGCCGCCAGGGTTTGGGTGAGGGAGGGGATGTGGGCAAGCACGGTGTAGCGTGTGGGAGCAGCTTGCGTGAAAGCAGGTGGGGTGGGGGAGCAGGGCGACGGGGGGTGCAATGGGGGGTGGCCAACGCCTCCCACCTCCCCTCCCTAGCCCAGCTGCTGCATGGCCCAACTACACCGCCGAACGCCCCAGCAGCACTCCACACCGCTGGCAGGTACGGAACAACGCGACTCGCTCCTGCAGCTGCAGAGCGCTCTGCGGGGCGCCCCCTGTGATGCTCCCAATGATGCACGGCAGCGCACAGCACTGGCAGCATGTGATGCTTGCATGCGCTGCCTTCCCTTCTGCTTCTCTTCAGAAGCCTTACACACATTGTATGCAATGGCTGGAGGCAGGAGCACCCACCTGGCACAGGCGCAGCGCCACCTCGGGGCTGTAGTTGCACGGGTTGTCGCTCTGGAGGCATGTGTACACCGCTGCATGGGCAGAGCAGGGATGAAAGGGCAAATAGGTTCAAGGGCTGGTGCGCGCTGCATTCACGTTGCAACACCGTTGGAGTGTGTGTTCGAGGGAGGTAGACGCGGGTGGCAGGCACGGGGTCGTGTGCGGCTATGGTCAAGCCGCCAGGCCCGACAGATGCAGCTTGTGCGCTGCCAGGTGCAAGTGCTCGAACCTACCCCATGCAAGTCTAGAGCCCTATCAGCTGCGCCCTGCAAGCCTCCCCTGCACTGAACCTGCCAATCCAGCAGCCCTCAACCCCCGCCACCGCCTGTGCATGCCCACCCTGAACGAACTCCCCCATGCTGTGCCCCTGCTAGCCCGCATCGCCCCAGTGTGCCTGCCCACCTTCTAGTTCTTGTTGCAGTTGCAAAACACTCCCGCCGCCCTGCCCTGCCCCAACCCCCCCTCCTGCTTCAAGCCTTGTTGGCGCTGGCATCCCCGCTGCGCCCGCCCACCTTCTATTCCTATGATGCAGTTGCGCGGCACCACCCCGTTGTAGTAGGCCGGGTACCGCTTCCCATAGTCTGCATCCTTCCTGTCTATCAGGTTTGCCGCATAGTGCTCCGGCTTCTGACGCACGGAAGGCGGGGCAGGGCAAGCAGGCAACAAGTAGGCAGCTGTGAGTTGGATAAGCGAATCAGGAAAGGACATGGGCTTGGGCCGGACTGTGCCGCTGCCTGCCTGGGCGGCAGAAACATTACTGGCAGCAGCATGAGAGCTGGCCAGCAGCAACAAAAGTGAGAGCAGCAGCCGCAGAGCATACAGCACCCTGCTTAGCGCACGCATGCACGGCGCCAAGCAGGGATCCCAATGGATGAAACGCAGCTCACTACACGCCGCCCGCTTCACCCATGCATGCGCCACAGCAAGCGAGTCGTGATTGGCATCCACGATACTCCACCTTCTCCCTGGCCCACCTCCCACCCGTTCCAAGGTAAGCAACACAACATTCCCACTGCAGGCGCGCCACACACCCACCCCAGCGCAGCTTGCCCCAATGCAGTCGACCCCATGAAGCAGTCCCGACTCCCGCCCCACACACCCCAGGGAAGATGGCTGTGACGTTTGAGAAGCGGAAGCGCGCCAGGTTGGCGGGCGCCACCTCACAGAACGCAGGCGGCGGTGGCGGCGGCAGGGGCGGCAGCGGCGCTGCACTCGTGAGGAAGCGGGTGGCAATTCATTGCCGGTGGGTATGAGCACAACAATCGCTGAGCATGACATGCGCACAGCAGGCGCCAGTGACGCATGTGGTTTGGAGGTGAACACGCCGCCCCAGAGTGTGCCCCTTCCTGCTGCATCACATGCCTGCCCATTACTCCTTTTCCTGCCACTTTTATGCCGCACGCCACCCGCCGATGCCAACGCCAGCCAACCCACCCTACTCACGTGCCATTCGTCGGCGCTTCCCCGGTGGTGGCAGCGGCGGCAGCGGTGGCACCCCCGCCGGCGGCGGTCCTGTTGATGCAGCTTCCGCGCCTAGCGCTGCTGCTGCCGGCGCACGCGCTGCACGCCGGCTGTTGCTCACCCCCACAGCTGCGTTCACTGCCAGTGCTGTGAAGAGGGTGAGCAGGATCCACCCGGCTGCCAGGGCTTCAGAGCGCCGCCAGGGCACTTTCCAGGCATCTGCCCCATACGGGTCGTCATCTTCCTCCTCATCTTCCTGGAAAAACTCGCTCCACGCATGCCCCACCGCAAACTGCTCGCCTGCTGCTGCACAGTCTCCTCCGCCAGCGCTGCCGTGCCCTGCGCTGCCGCCGCCGCCGCCGGCGCCGCTGAACCCTGCCGCGCTGTCGTCGGCGCTCTTCCAGGAGCCGCCGCTTTTGCCGGTAAAGCACTTGAGGTCAGGCCCTAGCATGCCTTTTGGAGGTCCTGCCAGTGCGGCCATCCGCTCGTCGTGCTCGCTGCCAGGGGCCGAGGCAGAGAGCGGGCCGGGGCCGGCGGCGGCGCCAGCGCAGCTGCCGGCGGCGGATCCGGCTAGGCTGCCGCTGGCCAGGGGCGAGTCCCTGGACAGCGCCGAGTCCTCAAGAGTGTCGATGCTGGGCGGCGCGGAAGGCTGGCTGCGGGCTTGCTCCAGGACCCGGCTCATGACGCCGCCAACGACAGCCCAACAGCACACGCGGGCGAGGGACCCTCCGCGGCTCTCAGTTCGTCATGCACTTGCTGCCATGTTGCTAAAATCGTGGTTTAGGCCGCGGGAGGGCGCTGGTTGCTGAGCCCCTGGATGCCTGGTGCTGTTGGCCAAGTAAGGGCTGCCCAGCAGATCAGCTGTGCGTGTTCAGGTGGTGTGAAGTCGCGGTACCCAAGCAACCGTAACAAGGATGTGAGAGGGCCGGTTGGCGGCGCCCGCTGATATGGCGGGGCGGGGCGCCATGAGCAGTGTGGTGCCATGGCACTTGCAGGCGGCAGTTCGCCAGCGACCAACGCCAGCGACCAACGGAGCCGAAATCGAAACTGCCCATGAGTCGACGAGGCCTTCCGAGAACATGCTAACCAGCCAGGCACGCCCCCGCCCGCATAGTTGCACGGCTCGTCAGCGGCACCGACGTGCAGCAGTAAGCCCAGCCCAGCTGCAACTTCACCAAACCGTGGAGCTTTCTTGTATAAGTAAACCATTCCTAATAGTCATATTGCAAATGGGTCTTGCCAGCAAATGAGCACGCACTGACCACGAAGGGTGTTGCCGGCAGTGCGGGACGGTGCTGCCGGCAGCGCCGCCCCTGCCGCCAGGCACGCCACTCATCTGCGCGCAGCCCTCCAATTCAGCGTCAGTCGCAGTTTCCATCCTGAAACCGCCAGGGCAGTCAGGCAGTGACACCTTCAGGTGACACGGGGCAGGTAAGTGGTGCGTCAAGAGTTGCGTCAGGGCGAAGAGCAGGCCACGAGCAGCATTGGGCTGCGCATTCCTGCTACCCCGCTGAATCAGGTGTTACCCATTTCTCTGGCAGCCGGCGCAGTGGCCAGCGCTGCGCCAGGACAAGGCTCGAGCTCCAGCGCGTTTGACGCACCGCCACTGGCGGGTCAGTGCTGTCCCTGCAGCCCCTGGAGCATAGACTGACGCCCTAACGCGGGCGCCACAACTAGAGGTGGAGGAGCTTGGGCGCCCACGATGGGCCTCTGTGCCTCCAGGCCCACAGATGGCGAGCTGGTGGTAGCGGTGAGTGCAACGGGGCGGCGCAGCGGCGCGCAGGGGCACAGGTAGCTGCCCGGCTGAAGCTGGCGCCGCCACGGTTGCCGTGCCTGTGCCACAACCACACCGCGCGTGTTCCCTGCCCGCTTCAGGCGGCTGTGGCGCCGGAGCACATCAACACGCGCAGCGCCTCTGGCCCCCTTGGCTCTGATGGCGGGAGCATCAAGTCGGCGGGCAAGCCCGAGTCGGTGACCACCGCCGGCGGCAGCGGCAAGGCAGGCAGCGGTGAGGTACCCGTCATGCTGCTGGACACTAAACAGTTTGAGATTGAGAAGCAGCGGGAGGGCGCCGTCAAGGCCTTGGGCCTGGTGGACACACCCGTGGACGACCCACGCTTCAACGCCATCACAAAGTGAGCTGGGTGCTGCTCGGCGCGGTCGCTACGTGTCGTGGATACTGCGCGCCGCGGCAGCCGGGGTGGGGGCTGCGCTGCCCTGACCCGCCGCACGCACCCCTGCTGCCTGCCAGAAGTCTCTTACGCGCAGCACCCACCATGGGGGGGGGCTGCCTTGGGCGGCGCGCACCGGTGCCCTTCCCCTGCAGACTCGCAGCCTGTGTCAACCCATGTTCTTCGATGCCCACACACTCACCCCTCTCGTCCACCCACACCCGCTTGCAGGCTCATGTCCGCCATCTTCCAGACCCCGGTGGCGCTCATCACGCTCATCACCGAGGACCGCGTGTGGTTCAAGGCACGTGCCTGGGCTGGAAAGGGGAGTTGGCCGTTGCTTGGGCCTGCGGCCCTGTGCGGCCCTGGCTGCCGGTGTCTGCCTTGCCCTGAGGACCGCGAGTTGGAAAGGGGGTTGTGCAGCGCAAGCCTGAGCCTGAACGGGAGCCTGCCATGCGCCCGCACGTCTCCCTGCCTGCCTGGCCGCCTGCAGAGCAAGGTGGGACCGTTTGGCGAGTGCGTGACGCGCGAGGGCAGCTGGTGCAACTACATCAGCGTGCCCAACACGCCCGAGGGTGAGCCAGGGGGAGCGTGGGGGGCGCAGCGGTCGGGGCACCGTGGCCGGCTTGGAGGCAGCTGGGCTGCATGCCGGCCGCGCCCGCAGCAACCCGCCCCGCCTCTTCTCTTCATGGTGTGGAACCCCCTTCCCCTGTGCAGTGCTGATCACGGAGGACGCCTCTGAGGATGCGCGGTTTGCAGCCAACCCCTACGTGGCGGGCGCCCCCCACATCAAATTCTACGCAGGTGCTGGCACCCGGTTGGTGGCACCGGGCAGAGGCGCTTGCTGGTGCTGCTGGTGCTGGGCACAGCCTGCGGGGCAGGCTGCCTGCTGCACCTCTTGCCGCAGCATTGCTTGCCCCTCCTTTGCTCACCTCGGCCCCCCCCCCGCCGCATGCGCCGGCCTGCAGGAGCTCCGTTGGTGGGCCGCAGTGAGTGCCGGCTGGGACCCCCCCGATGGCTTGCTGGGCGAGCGGGGCGCGGGCGCCATATTTGCCTGACTGAGCGTGGGATACACGCCTGTTTAGCACAAGCCTGTGATGCTGGCTGAACCGAAACCATCATGAAGCCTGCCTGAACGACTGAGTGAGGCCGTAGCCAAGGGCACCGCAGCCTGTCCGCTGCCAGAGGAGAGCTGCACCCCTTGCTCCCGACCGCCGGCGCCCGCACCCCTGCCAGGCCGTGCCCTCGCCCATCCACCGATGCCAATGCAACTGCGCTCTGCCCTGCCCTGCCCCCTCCCCATGCCATCGCAACCCTGCAGACGGCATGCGCTACGGCACGCTGTGCGTGGTGGACCTCAAGCGCCGCAGCTTCAGCGCCGAGATGTATGCGCTGCTCTGCAACTTTGCCTCCCTGGTGGTGCAAGGTGCGCTGAGCTGGCGGGGGCAGGTGTCAGGGGCGGGGCGGGGCATGTCTGGCAGGGGTGGTGTTCAGCCGCCAGATCAGCCTGCCTGGAGCCTACCTGCGCTGCCTGTGAGACAGGAGGGCAAAGGCTTGGTGGGGTGTGGCGGTATTGGTGGCGCTGTGCCCTTGCAAGGGGAACGCCCGTAGCTCTGTGCATGCTGAGTTGCACCTGCGACTGCCTGCACTTCTCACCCCTGCACGCATGCCGCCGCCGCCATGCACCTTCCACTTGAACCTGTCCTGCCCCTGTCTCTCTCTGGTGCCTGGGCTGCTGAGTTGGAGCGGGAGGTGTCAGTGCGGGAGGGGGAAGAGCCACCCCAGCCCACCCTGCACCCCACCCCAACCGCTGTGCTCCCATCTCGTTCCTCATTTGAGCTGCAGAGCTGGAGCGTGACATGGCGTCGATGCAGGAGGTGCGGGAGGAGGCGGCGGCGCTGGCAGAGGGGCAGGAGCGCATCCAGAAGATGCTGGCCTCCGCCCTGAGTGAGTGCGGCGGGTGGGGATGGCAAGGGCGTGGGGGGTTGGATGGGGTGGAAGAGGGTGTGTGTGAAATGGAGGGCAGCAGCGCATCCAAAAGATGGTGGCCTTCGCCACGAGTGAGCCGAGGGACAGGGGGTTGAGGAATGTCAGAAGAAACAAGCACAGAAAGAGATGTGCATCCCAATGCCGCTGCCCCACCAGGGGTGCGGGGCTGTGGGTGGGGCGAGCAGGGCTGGCAGGGCTGACAGGCCTGGGCTGCAGCACCACGCCGGTATCGGTAGCACGCTGCATGCCCCTGCATTCCCCTGGAAGCGCCGCTTCCCGCTGGTCACCCCACAAGCATGCACCTGCCGTGCGCTGCGCCACCCTGCCCCGCCCTGCCTTATGATGTGCCCTGCCCCGCCCTGGCCTCACCTGCCCCGCCCAGCCCGGCCCTCCCTGGCCCCCTGTTTGCCTGCAGGCGCCGTGGCCCTGGTCGACGTGCGCTCCCGCGCCTGGCCCGTGCTCTACGCCAACGACGCCTTTGCCCGGGAGGAGGGGGGCGACAGCGTGGAGCAGGTCACGGGGGCAGGCGGCTTCTGGGACCTGTTTGAGCCGGCGGAGGACAGCAGCAAGGTGCGCTGGCGGGTCGTGTGTTACATTGTGCGCACGTAGGTGCTGTGTGCTGTGTGCTTTGCTGTGCTGTGCTGTGCTATGGTCCCAGTATGTGTGCGCATCCACTTCCCATGAAGCCTGC
Source organism: Micractinium sp. NFX-FRZ (assembly GCA_029339195.1). Taxonomy (NCBI): domain Eukaryota; kingdom Viridiplantae; phylum Chlorophyta; class Trebouxiophyceae; order Chlorellales; family Chlorellaceae; genus Micractinium; species Micractinium sp. NFX-FRZ. Next base: position 9,736 of record JAPTJF010000208.1, read on the forward strand.
CGCTCGCATGCTTCCACAGTGATGCACTGCACCCGGTGCCCCTCTCCACCTTGCCGCCGCCATGCTCAACACACATTACACACCCCTGTGCTCCTCTGCTGCCTCGCACATGCACACACCTCCTGTGCTCCCCTGTGCTACTCCCACCCCGCAGGGCGAGGTGATGAAGGCGGTGGATTCAGCGGTGGCCGCCTGCCGCCCCGCCCGCGTGCACGTGGTGTCCAAGCTCAGCGGGCGGCGCATGACGGTGGTGCTGCGCCCCGGCTCCTCCGACCAGCTGAGCCCCAGCAAGGTCATTGCCATCCCCAACTGGGTGCCCTCTGAGAAGGCGCCGCAAGTGGGCTGCCACGCGGGTGGGTGGGTGGGCAGGGGGCGGGAGCGGTGGGCGAGAGGTGGTTGCCATGGCAGGAGGGTGTGCAGGCGGTTCGGGTGCCTGGTTTGCACTTGCATTTTGGTTTATGCTTTGCATCTGCACGACGCTGAGCTGGATAACTGGTTGCTTACTGGCGCCTCGATGCTTGGCTGGGCCGCCTGCCGTGCCCAGCGCTCAATGATGATGCATGCGGCAGCCTCCCTGCCGGCCCCCCAAGTGCAGCCGTGCAGCATGGCTGCCTCACTGGGGTGCTTTGCCAACTCAGCACGGAAAGCTCACTCCATCCCCTCTCCCTCGCCCCCCGCCTGCCTGCCGCCTGCAGGCGCGCTGCCCGGCGTGCTGGACGCGGGCGGCGACACTTTCGAGGGCCCCGCCCCAGCCTCTGAGGGCGCCCCCTCTCCACAGCTGGCCGCCTGCTTCTGGTTTGTCGAGGTGGAGGGCTCCGCCCCCGCCACCCCCACAGCCGGCTCCGTGGCCTCTGCGGGCAGCCAGGCCTCGTCGGCCCCCGGCGCCCCCGGCACGCCCAATGCGGCGGAGGTGGCGGCCGGCGCTGGGCGCACGGGCTCCGCCTCCTCCCTCCTGCAGACCTTCTCCTCGCAGCCGCTGCCAGAGGCGCTGGCGGGGCTGGAGATGGGGCCGCTGGTGGGCGCGGGCTCCTTTGGGCGCGTGTACCGCGGCATGTGGCGGGACTCCGTGGTGGCCGTCAAAGTCATCGACTGCTCACACACCTCCCAGGCAAGTTGAGTAGTGTGAGCGGCAGAGGGGTGCTCCGTGCGCGGCTGTGAGGGGCGGCCCTCGACACTGTGGGTGCCGGGACAGTCGTCGAGTGTTGTGTGAACACCGCCCAGGTCGGTGTGGCAAAGTGTGTGGAGCCCCACTCCTGCTGTGCCTCTCTTGCCCGCGCCCCCCTGCCGCCCAACCGCCCCCACACCACGCGGCCCTTCTCTGGTGGGACCCCCCTTCCTGCAGGCCAGCGCTGGCGAGGCGGCAGAGACCGCCCTCAAGGAGGCAGCGCTCTCCAAGAGCCTGGACCACCCCTGCATCGTCAAGGTGGGATGTAGATCCTGGGGGTGGGGCGGAACCTGTCCCCAGTTGATGAAGTTGGACAAGGCAATGTTTGGCTTGGTGCACAATCACGGGCTGAGGTTTTGAAGGTGGGATGGGGGAAGCGTCACGATGGCAGGCCTACAGCTGTGCCACTGTGAGCCTCCGGTGCACCCACCCACCCATCCCACTCAACCTGCTGGTTTGCGTGCGCTCTTGCTCATCCCACTTACCTTACCTCGCCCCGCCCCACCCCGCCCCCGCTTGCAGACGTACGACTATGCGATGATGCAGGGCCATGGGGGCAGCATGCTGTGGATGGTGCAGCAGATGTGCAACCACGGCACGCTCATCGAGGCAGGCAAGTGGGGTGGTCAATGTTGCTTGGAATAGAGGCGGCAGGCAGGCCATACTGAAGGGCTCCCTGGTCCATGCCCAAGCAGAGGGTTGTGAGATTGTCTATCTGCAGTGCTTCAGGGCCTAGAAGTGGCCAGGGGTGGGCAGTTGGGGCGGCCGGCGCAGATGCCGGCACCTTGTTGTTGGCGCCGGGCAGAGACGCTTGCTGGTGCTGCTGCTGCTGGGCACAGCCCGCCCCGGGGGCAAGCTGCCTGCTGCACCTCTTGCCGCAGCACTGCTTGCCCCACCTTCTCTCACCACCACCACCACCACCACGCATGTGCCTCCCTGCAGTGGACCGCGGGTGGATGCGCAAGAAGCGCAGCCTGATGGCGCCCCCCGACCTGCACGCCGTGCTGCGCACGCTGCGCGAGGTGGCCGACGGCATGGCCTTCCTCCACTCCCAGGACGTCCTGCACTGCGACCTCACCGGTGGGTGTGGGTGGTGGTGTGAGGGTGGCTGGGTGGGAGGCGCTGCCGCTGCCCCTACCACTGCTCCTGTTGCGTAATGCCACTGCTGCGTGCTGCATGCTGGTCGCATGTCCCCCACTTTCAGGATGTCAGATGTCATGCACTGCAACTTCACAGGTGGGGGACGGCTGTCCTTTGCTCCTGCTCCTGCTGTGGCCGCATTTTCCCGTGCTGCCCCTCCCACCTACCTCCTGCACTGCGCCCCACACACTGCTTCCCACACCGCACACCTCCCCTCATGGGCTGCTGCTGCTGCTCTGCAGGCAACAACGTGCTGCTGGAGGCGGTGGAGCCGGGGCAGGACGAGCGGGGCTTCCGCGCGCGGGTGCGTTGGGTTGTGCTGGGCGTGCCGTGCAAGGGGTTGGGGGAGGGCTTGGGGATCCAACGTAGGGCAGTGTGCCGGGGTGCGGTGGGCTGTGCCCCTCCCCACCACTGCTCCGCCCCTTCCCACGTGCGTCGCCTCTCCACGCCTACCCTCTCGATTGCGATAGGTGGGCGACTTTGGGCTGGCGCGTGCCACCGTGGGCGCCATGAGCACCGCCACCTTTGGCACCTGCTCCCACATGGCTCCCGAGCTGATGACGGAGGGCGTGCTGAGCAAGGCCGCCGACGTGTGGAGCTTTGGCGTGCTGTGCTGGGAGATGTACAGGTGGGTTGGGAGGGGAGGCTGGGGGCAGGGCGGTAGGATGGTCTCAAGGTCAGGCTGACTGGACGCGGGCGTGGGTTGCAGAACTGAGCGTTTGGGGGCGCTCGACAGATGCCTGCCCCGCGGCCACGCCTGCCCCCCTGCCGCTCCCAGCCTGTGCCCCCCTCACCCCCTGCCCCTGCACCTCCCCGCCTGCCCCTGCAGCGGCGTGCGTGCCTACGTGGGCCTGCGCATGCCCCACATCGTCTTCCTTGTGACCAGCGGCAAGGGGGCGCTGAGGCTGCCAGAGGGCGTGCCCGAGGGCTACAACGTGAGTCCGGCTCGGGTTCAGATGAGCAGGGGAGGCTGGGTGGCAGGCTGCAGCTGCTGGCACCCTTTGCGTCGCATGCTGGCCCCTGCCCCCATGTAAAAGGGCAGTGGATTGCGGAATGCAGTAGGGCAGCTTCGGCAGCCTTGCGCTGGGCTGCCTGCTGGCCGGGCGGCGTTGCGCCGGTGGTGGGCTGGCAAGGGGCCAGGAGTCGGGTAGGTGAGCCTGCCAGCAGAGAAGCCCAACACAAAACACGCTTGAGCGTGCTGCCAGACGCATGGGGTTTACGACGCATGGGCTACACGTGCATGGCTCCTGACACTGGGCTGCATCGTCCTCCCCCTGTGCAGTCCCTGATGCTGTCCTGCCTCGACCGCGACCACACCAAGCGCCCCAGGTGAGCCTGCCTTCCGACTGGTGCTTGCTTGGGTTGGATGCGCTGCCCTAGGCGCCACACTGAGCTGCCCTGGACTGGGCAGATGTGCCGGCGCCCTCAGCTCCAGCCCTGCCCTGCACGCGGTACCGGCGAAGGCTTGTGTTTGCCTCACCCTTCAGCGGCAGCATTGCTGCTGCCACGAGTACATTCCTGCCTCACGCCTGCTGCAGCCTTCCCCCTTTGCGGCTTTTACAAACCTGTTGGCATCCTCGGTGCCCTGCTGGCTGCCACCGCCCTGCTGCTGCCTCACAGCTGCCTGACCTGCCATTGCTTCACCCCTTACCCTACCCTCCCTGCTGCAGCTTTGAGCAACTGGTGGGCACCATCGATGCCCTGCTGGCAAAGGGGGAGGACGCCACGGTGGCGCCTCCGCCGCCCATGATCGGTGGCGGCCCCTGCAAGGCGGCCGCTGACCTGGCGGCTGCCGCTTCAGCCATGTCCTCTGCCCCGGCTGTCTCCACGCCCACGGCGGCCTGAGACCATGGTGGAAGGATCACCCTGCCAGGGCAAGCACACTGCCACCCCAGTTGGTAGGGGCAGTGGGCATTCTGGCCGCGTGCCCGCTCGCCGCAAGCAACAAAGCGGTGGTGCGAAAGCAGCGCAACCCCCAAATTCCAAGCAACGCAATACAGGCGCCAGCAGCGCCACGCTGCGATACAACGTTCGACCGTGACCCAACAAAGTAGTAGCTTCTGAGTGCCTGTGAATGAGTGTGTGTGTTCTGACGTGTGCTTTGTATGCTTCGAGATGGCGCCCCCTCGCCATGCGCCCCCGCACTGGGCTTGCCACTTGTTGTGCCTTTTTTCATGCCTGTTCTTCCTCTCCTGATTATGTTTTTCTTCCGCTGTTTAGCGCGCTGGATGTCCCTTTTGCCCGATTTATCCTGCTCTGCGAGTATCTGACACTGGCTTGCAACTTGCCGATGTGTGGAGGGCGATGGCGCCGTTGGATCTGGCTGCCCCACTTGATTTTACCCTTGCTTTGCCCCCCCATTATATTAGCACTTTTTGTGATGGGGATACGTGGTGCGTTTGATTTTCCCGCCTGCTCTGTAACACTTTCAAACACTAGGCATCCACGCGGGCGCCGCCGCCGTGGGCAGCAGGCCCAGCAGAGCGTCGCCTGCTGAGTGCGACGCCGGCTCACATTGCACCAGACTCAAAGGCACGGCATCGGCCTCCTCTGGCGGCTGCCCCGCACCTACTAGTATGGCCGCGCAGCCTTTCTCTGAGGAACTTGAGTTCGAGCTCGACGCGCTGCGTGCGACTTATGACGATGTGCAGGTGGAGCAGCGATGCAGCGGCAGCGGCAGCAGCGCCATCTCTTCATTTGCAGTGGCGGCGGCGGGAGCGGGGCTGGCGCCGCTAGCGGTGGTCACCGTGCCAGTGGCGCCTCGCACCGATGGCGGCCAGGAACATGAAAACTACGTGGCAGGCCGGCTGGAGCTGTGTGTGGGCGCCGGCTACCCAGCGGAGCCTCCCGCAGTGCGGCTTGCCGACGCAAAGGGGCTGGGTGATGCCCGCCTGGCAGGGATACAAGCAGCACTCTCTACCGAGGCAGCCGCACTAGCTGGGGAGCTGTCACTGGGGCATATGGTAGAGACAGCGCTGGAGCTGCTGACAGCTGAGAACCAGCCAGAGGGGATGTGTGCCTTCTGTTTAGAGCCGCTGCTGCCGCCGGGGGCGGGGGCGGGCGCGGCGGCGGCGGGCGCGGGTGGCGCAGCGGCACCGCCAGTGGCGCCATCTCTCCTGCGCCTCGGCTGCTACCACTGCTACCACAGGCGAGAGGCTGCTGGGACACCTGTACGCTTGTGTGTCTGCAGCTGGCCCCACTTATCCGCCTGCCTGCCTGCCTGCCGGGCGGGCGGCTGCTTGGCCCTTGCCTGCTGCTGAGTATTGGTGTGCGTGTTGTTCTGTCGAGTGCAGCAGCGCCGTTCTAAACTTGGCTGCGGGCAGGGCGCAGCTTTTGCAAGCAGCGCACCCTCAACTTCCCCAGTCCCTTGCTCCCCCTGCCCCCGGCCCGCAGCGCCTGCTTTGCGCCCTGGTGGCAGTGGCAGCAGCGCCAGCTGGTGCAGCGTGAGGCGCAGCTGAGGGAGGAGCACAAGTCCTTGGCCCCTCTGAAGCTAGAGGAAGAGGGGATACGGCAGGAGGCGGCGCCTGGAGGCACCGCGTATGTGCTGTCATGCCCCGCCTGCCGCACGGGCGTGCCTCCCGCCAGCCTGGCGCACGCGTGGCAGCAGCTGCAGGTGAGGCCACAAGCAGGGCGAGCATGCAGGGTGGGGAGGGTGTGATCAAGGGTTGCAAGTGTGTGTTTGTGTGTGTGTGCGCCCGCCAGCCCGGCTGTCTGCCTGCCGTCGGACACTCCCACTTGCGTCACACCCGCCGCACAAGTGGGCAGTCCCGTATCTTCATCTCCCACCTCCCCTGCTGCCTCAGGCTGTGGTTGGTGACTCTTGAAGCGGGGCACGCTTAACTGTCAGTTTGGTCACTTCCCAGTAACTGCCGACCCCCATCTCCCACCCTTGCTCCCCCTGCCCCAGGCTGTGGATGCAGACTCGTGGAGCGCCAGCGGCAGCGGCAGGCGGACCGGCAGCGCCCGTGGCGGTGGCAGCAGCAGCGGCAGCGGGCGGGCGGCCTTGCAGGAGCTTCCCCAGCAGCAGCGCCAGGCCTTGGCTGCCATGCAGCAGCGGCATGCAGCGGTCAGGCGGCGCCAGGAGGCGTGTGGGGGTCTGGTGGAGGCTACACATTCGGTATCGCTTTCCGACTTGCAGCAGGCGGCGACGGCAGCGGCGGCTGCAGCAGAAGCGTCAGCAGCTGCTGCTGTGGAGGCTGCAGCCGCACATGCCGGGCCAGCTGCACCAGCAGCAGGCACGGGTGGCGGCGGCGGCGGGCGGGGCGGGCCGGGTTACCCGTCCCGCGGCGGCCGGGGCGGGCGTGGCGACCGGCGGAACGGGCCTGCGGGCGGCAGCGGCAGGGGACGGCAGGGCGGGCCGCCAGAGGCTGCAATGGGAGGTGGCAGGGGAGGCAGGGGCAGCAGGGGGGATGCCAGACAGGCGCTGCCCCCCAAACCCGCAGCAGCAGCAGCAGCAGCCGTGAGCGGTATAGCAGGGCTCCAGCTGAATGGCAGCACCCAGCAGCAGCATCAGCAGCGGCCTCCACGCTCACAGCAGCACCAGCAGCAGCACCCTGCCGGCGAGGCAGCGCAGCAGCCACGGCCGGCCCAGCAGCAGGGGCGAGGCGGCAGAGGCAGGGGCAGGGGGGCAGGGCGCGGCCGTAGCGGCTGCGCCCCGCCGCCAGCTGTCAGCTAGAGGCAAGCCGCCGGCGATGCATCTTTCCTTGCAACACACTGCTGGTAGTTCCCTGCTCCATGCAACACACTGCTGGCGTCACCGCGCACAGAGGGCTCTGCATGGTTACAGTTGTAGAGCAAGCAGGCGGGAGGGGTGGCGGGGGCGTGTGCCTGCTCCGTCACCAGAGCTGGGCTGCTGGGCATTGGTGGGCTTGGAGGGAATGTAAGGGGGGGAGCAGGGGAGGAGGAGAGGGGAAGGGAATGCGGGGGGCAGAGAGCAAGGGGTCAAGCAAAGGTCAATGGCGGGGTGGAGGCAAAGGATACAGGGAAAGGGTCGCAAGGGTGATCAGCGGCAGAGCAAAAAGGGTGGACCGGTGGCAGGGGCGACGGGACGGGTTTCTACCTACGGCGGATATGCGGGGGTGTCTACACGTGTGGCAGGGCAGGCAGGGGCAGGTGGCAGATGCAGGAGAGGTGAGGGACACCAGAATATGGCCAGGAAAAATCGCGGGCTGCTGCCGGCGCTCTGCCACGTCGCAAGGGCCGTCGCAAGTGCAGCGGGGCTTGTCAGCTGTCTCGCTTGCTTGTCAAGCCAGCATGGGCTCCTCTAGCTGCCCACCTCCACGCAGGCAGGCAGGCCAGCCTGCCCATCCGCTACAACGGCTAGGCATGAGCTTGAGCGCCTGCTTGAGCTGAAGAGCCGGGCTGGCTAGCAAGCTGACGCCTGAACTGCGCCAGCAGGCTGAGGCCCTGGCCGGCTAGCTGTCCACCTGTACTGCCAGCTCAGCCGCTGCAACTAGTGGCTGAAGCTTGAGAGTGGCTGCAACTTGTGGCTGGCCGGCAGGCTGAGGCCCAGGCTGAAGCTGGCTGGCTAGCTGTCCACCTCCATGCCCGAGGCCAGGCCGGAGACCTCCCCGCCGGGCGCCCCGCTGCCCCCCTGGTCCCAGTCAATGTTGAACTTGGTCACGCGCGGCTTGTCGGCCAGGATGTTGCGGTGCAGCCTGCGGTACGGGTGGGGCGGTACAGGTGGGTCGGGTGAAGCGGTACAGGTGAGGCGGTACAGGTGAATTCGGCTTGGATGTTGAGCTGTCACGCTCTGGGGTGCAAGGGGTACAGGGTGAGGCCCTCCACACCCACATCGTAGCGGGAACACTGCCCCCAAACGGTTGACGTTGTCCCTCACCCCTTTGCTAAATCACACTTGCAAACAACAAGAAGAGATACCAACCGGCCTCAGGTGTCAAACAGGGCCACCACGTGGTTGACCGGCGGGCAGACCTGGACCCCTCCTCCACCCCTCCCATCCCCTGCGCTCCCACGCCACCCCGGCTGCCTGCCACTCTCACCCACCCCACCTGTCGATGAGGGGCACATCGGGCGGGTTGTCCCGCAGCTCCTCCTCCAGGTACTCATTGTTCACGTAGTACCCCACGCGGATGAACTCCTGCACAGCAGGCACAGCACAGCGGCAGCAGGGGTGAGCCAAACCAGGTGTTCTCTTTGTACCCCACGCGGATGAACTCCTGCACAGCAGGCACAGCACAGCGCAGCAGCATGGTCGCCGGGTCAGCAGAGCGGGTGCCTCATGTGGTGCGCAGCGTGGGTGTTGCATAATGTGTTTCATCTCATCTCATTCCATGAAGCGCTGCAGGGCAGAAGTTGCAGGCAGTGTCATGCCATCCCATGAACTGCTGCGCTGCAGGCACAGCGCAGCAGGGCGGCTGGCCAGCAGCGAGGTGCTCGTTGTTGACGTGGTCCCCCCAGGCGGGCGACCTCCTGCACGCCACCCCGCCCCACCTGGTTTTTGTAGCTGCAAGTGAGGAGGATGACGGTGACCCCCACCACGTCATCGGGAGGGATGCGGCTGAAGTCCGGAGGATCGGCCTGCGGGACGGCGGCGAGGGAGACATTTCGAGCTATAAGAAGTGTGCAGCAGGGCGATGAGGAGTCGGGGTGTGACAGGAGACGGGGGTGGGGTTGCTGGAGATAGGGAGCAGCAGTTCGGCTGGCTGGATGGAAGGGGCTGCTGATGCTTTGCGAATTTGCGCAGGGGATCTGGTGACGGCAATAAAAGGAAAGGCACTGTGGGCGGGTGCACAGGGATGGCTGCGGAACAGCGTGAGGGAGGATGCGCAAGAAACACAGCGTGGGGCGGTGCGGGAGGAGCGGAGCGGGCCGCCCGCACAGCCTTGCACGGCGAGGAGAGCAAAAGGCACGGCAGGGGCAGGGCATGCCTGAGCGCGTGCCTAACGCTGCACCCGCCCACACGGCAGCCTTTCAAATCAGCACCACCCACCTGCCCCCCTGCGAAACCAACCGCCACGTCCCGCCTCCACCCGCAAGCACGCAGCAGCCGCCACCCGCCGTCCGGGCGCCCACCTGGAAGACAAAGCGATACTGGCCCGGCGCCACGGGCCCCACAAACACCGTGTCCAGCACTTGGTCGTACTTCTCGCTGTCTGCGCTGCCCACATAGGTCAGCTTCCACTCCAGGTCTGGAAAGGAAAACACACGGCAGCGGGGTGAGGGGACCGGCAGGCGGGGTGGGCAGCGTGGCGCGCAAGCGGGGCAGCAAGGCAGCAGGCAGGTGGGCGGGTAGGCGCAATGGTGTATAGCACGCAGGCTGACCTTGGGCGCAAGGTGCTGCAGCTGCTTGGCAGTTGCAGGCACGTGGCAGTTGGGCCAACGCAACAGGTGCCAACGCCCGCCCCGCCGCCGCCCCTCAGGCTCACCGTCTGCGAGGTCGAACATGCACTCATACTGGATCTCAAACTGCAGCGGGTTGGTGACCTTGGACGGATTGTCCAGCACATTCACGCTGGTGACCGAGATGGCCGTCATGTTGTCGCGGCCGGCGAGCGCGCCCTCCCCTGCTGCCTGCTGGCCTGGCGTTGCCGCTGCTGTGCCCTCGGCGTGGGCGCCCCTGGACCTTACGACTGCACCACGAGACGCTGAGGGCGGGTGCTGGCGGTGGGAGCCGGCAAGTCCACGCTTGAAAGTTGAGCCGAGACGATCGCTGCGGGGGGCGGCGGGCAAGGCTGCAACTGGCAACTGCAAACCGGGACTGTGCAGGAATGGGGCAGCGTGTGCGCTCGTTTGGGAGAGGAGGAGAGAGGCGCTCGCTGCTGGGCTCCGTGCTGTGCAGGCCCAAATGGCCGGCAGCTGCAGCAAGCTGGCGAGGTCTGCTGTGCCCAGAGGGGATTGGAGAGCAGAATAAATCAAGCTTGCATGCGGGACGCGAATGCCTGTGGGCGAAGCCTGCCCATCCAACCTCCGGGCCACCAGCGCACCTCCGACCACGATTCAACTGCTCAACTGCCGGCCGGGCCCCAGCTGCAACTGTTGCATCAGCCAGCTCACTGCCCGCCTATTGGCTACCTTTCCGGCCCAGAACCTCACACTGTTTTACATGAACATCCCCTCAGATGCCAAGTATGACACAAAAACGGGGCCAGGGAGCCGCAGAGGCACCGGCTGAGCGCCACACCCCTGCCCGCCGCCCGCCTGCAGCACCGCTGGTCAGAGGGAGGCGTGCCGCCGTGCCGTCTTGCCCGGCACCTTGTCCTGCTCTATCAGTCGCTGGTAGGCTTCATGGATGTGCGCCGGCTGAAGCGGTGTGGTCTCCCCCCGCTCATCCGCCACCCCGATGGCTGCAGAGGTGCATGGGTGGGCACGGCAAGCAAGGGACGGCAGGCGTGCATGGCGATGAGCAGGGGGTGGAAGGCGGCCTTGGGTGCGACAGACGCAAACACCCGCCCACCACCCTCTCCATTCATCCTCAGCCCACTCGCTGCATAGGAATTGCACACAGAACACTGCCTGGTTTCAAGAACCTGGACACGCACCTTGAACGCAGAAGCACGCCCCACAACGCACACAAACAAACAATGCGTCCTTGTGGGACACTAAATCGTGCACAGAGCTCCCCTCACACGCTTGCATGCTGGAGTGCAGCTCACCCGCGGCCTCCCGTGCGTCCACAAATCTGCCTAGCGAGGGAGCTGCACACTCCAGCCCCCATTCCCACCAAACACACACAGCGCAACAAACACACGACTGGCCTTTGACCCCGCCGCCCCCACCCCACCGCCCACCCACCCACCCACCTGCCGCCACCAAGTCGTCCACGAAGCTCTTGGTGACGGAGCTGAGGGCGATGAGGGCCTTGGGGTTGGGGGCGCCGCCCAGCGTCTTGGACATCAGGAACTGGACAGGGGTGGGGGGTGGGGGCGAAGGTTGATTTTTGGAGGGCTAAATCACGGCCAGATCACGGCCAAATCACGAAGAAGCATGGTGAGGGGAGCGGGGGGAGGGGCAGGCAGGTGGGGGAAAAGTGAGGCCAGCACATGCGTCAAGAGTGTGTCACACGTGTGGCACATGCACCCGTTCCCATGTGTAGGGATGCCCACATGTAGTGACACATGCACCCACATCAGTGAGAGCCCACGCCAGCACCCACATCAGCGAGCACCCACGTCAGCACCCACCTGTATGGGGCGGCGCAGGTTGGAGCGCCTAAAGGCAGAGTACCTGTCCAGCTGCTGCTCACTCAGCATGTCGTTGACCAGCCTGCAGGCACGTCGGGTGGGGCACAAGAGGAGGGGCGACGACAGAGGCGGTGGGTGGGTGGGTGCAGCGAAGCAGCGGGGAGAGGGCAGGGCGGAAGGCAGCAGTTGGTTGCAGCGGGGAGGCAACGGCAGGTGCGGGCAGCTGCCCTGCTGACTTGTAACCTCGCCAGGGATTGGGGCTGCCCATGCTTGGCAAGCGGCAAGCCGCCCAGCGCCCATCAACAATGTGATTATAAGGCTGGCTGCCCCTCTGACCCCGCACCGCAACCACGCTCTCACGTGTTGTAGCGCTGGTGCTGCTTGGCTGTGAGGCGGTCCAAGTCTATGAAACCATCCTCTGTGAGCGGCAGCGCCTCGTCTTCTTCTTGCTGCAGCGCTGCTGTGGCGGCCGCCCCCGCTCGCGCCGCATCCTGCAGCGCACCACCTGCCCCCAGCGGCAGTGCCACCAGCGCTGCCTGTTGCTGCTGCACCGACGGCGGTGGGGGCTGCTGCTGCTGCTGCTGCTGCTGCTGCTGCTGGTCGGCTTCTGCGTCTAGTTCAGCTTCCAGGGCTAACTCCAGCTCGTCCTCTTCATCCAGCACTGCCTCATCAGCGGCGGGGACTTCGTCCTCGGCGGTAGCGGCGGCTGACACTGGCGCCCCCACGTCGCCACCTGCCGGCAAGGCGCCCCCCAGCAGGTCCAAGTCGGGCATATCATCGTCTGCCATGGCTGCTGGCCGGAATAGGCCTCGGCTTGAGCACACGAGGGAGAGCGGTGTCGGCGGCAGTTCAGGCGGGCAGGCCTGGAAGGGCTGTGTGTGCCGGAGATTGACAAGACACTGTCGATTCGAACCAGAGCCGAAATTGACGCCGAAGGAGGGCAGCAGGCGCGCCTTGCCTTCCCAGAGTTTTCCACCCGGCCCAGCACCAAACACTGCGCCTGTGGGCGTCTCCGAGCATCGCGATCGTCCATCCTGAGTGAACTCCGTCGTTTTAAACCATGCCTGTCCCCCTAGATGACCCCAGGCTGAAGCGCTGTGGCTTTGCCAAGCTCTTTGGCGACGGTGGCAAGCTAGACTACGTCATTCGCAAGTATGACATCTCGCTGGGTCGTCCCAGCAAGGGCAAGCAGGTCGACGTGCAGCTGGCGGAGCACAAGGCCGTCTCCCGCGAGCACGCGCACATCCGCTACAACTTTGAGAAAAGTGAGCTGCTTGCGATGCACAGAGTGCTGTTGCGCGCCAGATGTGCGACTGCAGCACGGTGGGGGCAAGGTACAGGCAGCGGCGGCGGCGTTGTTGGGCGGCGCCGTCGGGCGACAACGCTGCTTGTTGGCCCCGCTGCGTGCGCATATGCGTGCAGCTCACACAACCTGCTGGCCGCTTCCTCTCCTCCCCGCCCTCCCCTCGATCGCTGCAGAGCAGTTTGAGCTTGAAGTGGTGGGCAAGAACGGCGTGCGGGTGAACGGGGTGGAGCACAAGCCGGCAGCGCCCGGCGAGCCGCCTGCACAGCCGGTGCCGCTGCCTTCGCAGTCGCTGCTGCAGATCGGCGAGGATCTGACCTTCTACTTCCTCCTGCCCAAGACGCCGCGTGATGTGGCCACCTCGGGGCGCAAGCGCAAGTGAGTGTGGCGTGGGTAGGGCAGTGACAGGGCTGTGCTGGCTAAGGGAGGCTGCTTAAATGGCTGCTTGTTTGGAGAGGCAGCCACATGCTCAGTGGCTGCTGTAGGAAATGTGCTAGCCGCCGTGACGTGCCGGCTGCATGCTGCTTGCCACCAGGCGGTGCGCCAGCCAGCACGGCTTGCTTGCACAAGCCTCCCCCCCACCCTGTCATGCTGATCTCCCCTGGCCCCGCTCATGCACCGCAGGCACCTGGCGCTGCCGCCGCACCTGGCACCCACCCTCAAGCGCACCGCAACCGCCAGCTCGCGCCCTGTGCCGCCGTCGGTGGCGGCTGCGGCCGCGCCGCCTGCAGCCGTGATGCAAATGTTCCTCCAGCAGCCAGCAGCCGTGGCGGCCCCTGCCCCTGCTGCACACGCACGGCAGCAGCAGGCGCCGGCGCCTGCCGCTGGTGCCGCCCAGCCGGCTGCGCAGCAGCTGCTGCAGGCACAGCAGGCCGCTGCTCTGCTGCAGCAGCACGCAGCACAGCAGCAGCAGCAGCAGCAGGCGGTTGCCGCGGCGGCTGGAGCGGCTCAAGCAACACCCGCTGCGGCAGCAACAGCACCAGGAGCGTCGCCAAATGTACGTGCTGCTGCTTGGCTCTTCTCAGCCTGCTGGCATCAGCCGCTATCGTGCCGAGCTGCCCTGCCCTGCACTGTGCTGTGCCGTGCCCAACTCGTCCACAGTCAAGGCGAGTTAAAATATGTTGCTTGCTCTCGTCTTGCCGGCAAAGCAGCACCGCATGTCACCCCCTCCCGTGCGCACCTGCCGCTTGTGTGCTGCAGGTGGTGGCTCAGGCGCAGCAGCAGCTGCTGGCCTCGCTCATCCAGAACCCGGCCGCGCTGCAGCAGATGCTGGCAGTGTCCCTGCAGCAGCAGCAGCAAGGCGGCGCCGGCGCCGCAGGAGCACCGGCGGGCCCGGCGGGCCTGTCGCCGGCAGTGCTGGCAGCGTTGCAGCAGCAGCAGCAGCAGCTGCTCCAGCAGCAGGCGCACCAGCAGGCACAGCAGCAGGCGCAGCAGCAGCAGCAGGCAAGAGCCCTGCAGCAGCAGCAGCAGCAGCAGGCTGCGGTGATGCAGCAGACGGCCATGCTGCAGCAGCAGGCGGTGGCTGCTGCGGCTGCACATAAGCCTAAAGCCAAGCCACCGGCTGCACCTGCCCCCTCCATGGGTAGCCACCTGGCAGCCCTGCTGGCCATGACCCCGGAGAAGCAGCAGCTGGTGCTGGCAAACCTGCCACCTACGCAGCGGCAGGCGACCCTGGTCTTGCTGCAGCAGCACCAGCAGCGCATGCAGCAGCAGCAGCAGGGCGGAGGCAGCTTCCCGCCGCAGCACTGAGCAAAGCCAGGCCGCAGCAGACGGTCTGTGCAAGGGCAGTTGGCGCCGGTGTCGACTTGCCCCCTGGTGCTTTGATTCCCGGCATGGCCTTCGCATAACTCTGTAGTTGCCCTTGCCCTGTTCATGATTAATCTTTGACTTGGCCATGCATATGATACATGTAACCAGCTTGCATGCACGACATCTGACAACAGGCTGCATGGAGATCAGCTGGCGACGTGCAGCTTCATTGGCCCGGAAGCAGCCTGGGCGTTGACTAGGTGCTTGGCCTCCCTTCACTCAATTCAACATTTCTTGTCCGCGCCGCATCCCACGCCACGATCGCCGCGCCGTAGGCAGCAACCTCCTGCACCTTACCCGCGGACCGAGGCGCGCATCCGCTGCGGCCCGAGCAGCAGATGGCGGAGAGGCAACAGGTGGCGCTTGTGGCGTTGGCTGCTGCTGCAGCAGCAGGGATATGGTGGATAACGAATAGAGGGCGGCAGCAGGATAAAGCCGGTGGTGGGTCGGCAGCCGCCAGTGGCACTGGCACCGCCAGCGGCAGCAGCACTGCCAACTCTGCGTCCATCGCAGCTGCGAAGGCGGCAGGTAGCAGCAGCAAGCTGACCACGGCAGAGTCTACAGAGGAAGACCAGGCCAGCATGGCAGCTGCCGAAACGGCAGAAGCAGCTGCCAATGCGGAGCGGGAGCAGCAGGCAGCAGCCGAGGCGCAGGCGGCCGCCGAGGCGGCAGAGCAGCGGAAGGCCGCTGTTGCAGCTGCCGCCAGGCCGGCGCTGTTCCGGGCCACACGAAACGAGCTGATAGTGCATGAAATGATGCTGGAAGGCAACGAGGGCGACCTCCCCTTCCTGCCGCCGCTCGAACCTTCCGAGGGCGGCACCACGGGCGGCGCACTGGCGGCAGCTGCCGGCGTGCCGTCCAGCCTGGCGACGGGCCGCCTGCCAGCTCGCGCAGCACCCAACTCGGCAGCAGCAGCAGCAGGCAGCGGGGCTCTGCCAGGAGACAGCCTGGCCGCACTCACCGCGGCACCAGCCGAAGCTCAGCAGGCACAGCAGGAGTGGCAGCACGCTGTGGCTGGCACCGTGGAACGAGCCTTCTTCGATGCTCTTGCCGACGGCCTGCGCCGTGGGCAGACAGGCCGCCTAGCAGCGCTGCTGCTGGATGCAAAGGAGCAGCTGGCGGCGCTGCTGCCGCAGTCATCGGCGGCAGCGGCGGCGGCGGCACAGCAGCAGGGGCGCACCGGCGGGGGCAGCGGTGCCGTGAGCGAGGGGCAGGCGCTGCTGGCTGAGCTATCAGAGGTGCTGGATGAGGTGAGCTCCAGAAACTGGTGTGCTTCTGATTGGTTCGCGTGCTGGGTGAAGGTGAAGGTGGGCCGCTTGCCAGGGCAGTGCAGCCTGAGCGGGGCCAGCGCTGCTGGGGTGACCTCTCAGTGATGCCGGATGAGGCATGTTTACCGTCTCGAGCTGGGTGGGGTGCTTGCTCAGCGTGCTGCACCCGTCGCCAAGTGGCCTCTTGTGGGGGGCAGCACCATGCAGTGATGGCCTGGCCCCCATCGCCGGCTGGCCGCCTGCACCTCCAGGCCCACGCAGCCCTGCCTTGTCCTGCCAAGGTGCTCCCCGAGGCCCTCAGAGTTCGCACTCAGGCAGCCGCCGTCACTGCTGTGCCTCCCCAGCCTGCTACACCAACCACATCCCCCACCTTTTGCTCAGATCCTGAATTGCTATACCAACATCCACAGAGCTCTTGACCCCCTGTTGAGAGTTCACCTCATTCTTTGGTCATCCCTGCCTGCAGGAGTACCTGTCTGAGAGGCTGGAGCAGGGCTACGATGCCCGCTACTGCGCCCAGGCCTTTGACCTGCTGGTCAACGCGATCGCCCGGTTGCAGGCGCCCGCCAGGCGGGACGCCACGCGTGCGCAGTACGCTGAGGTGGCAGCACGCTTTGCCTCCGCCGCTGCCGCCGCAGCCCAGGCAGGCGGCAGTGCAGATATCGCTGCCTCGGCGGGTGTCCAGGAGCCCAAGCCTGCTGGAGCTCATGCTCAGGCGGTGCCTGGGGCTGTGCTTGAGCAGGAGGTGGCTCGGCCTGGCACGCCGCCAGCAGAGGGGGAGCGGGTGCAGCTGCGCCTGTCTGCCAGCGGGGACGGTGTGGAGGTGAGCCTGGTGGCGGCGGCAGGGCCAGGGCAGGCTGAGGCGGAGGCAGAGGAGGAACAGAAGGTGTCCGAGGCAGGGGCAGAGGCAGGGGCAGCAGCTGAGGCGGCGGACGCTGAGGCTGGGTTTGACAGGGTGCAGCTGCGGCTGAGTGTTCGAGGCGAGCACGTGTCAGCGCAGCTGGTGCCGGCGGCAGACGCTGGTGCGGCGCAGGACGCCGGCAGCGGGATGCAGTGGGAGCTTCGGCTGGTGCCCAGCCGCAGCGGCGACGGCAACATGGTGGCAGTGCTGGCGCCTGTGTCTGCTGCTGCGCTGGAGACTGCAGAGGGGGTGGAGCGACCCAGCGGCGGGGGCGGCGGCAGCAGCAGCGGCGGCAGCGGGATGAGCGAGGACAGCATTGCTGCTGTGGTTGCCGCAGCGCAGTTCATGCACCGCCAGCTCGGCGAGCTCAAGTCTGACGTGGCGGCGGCCCACCTGGCGCTGCTCAAAGGTGATGGTGGGCAGCGAGCGGGCAGCAGTGGGCGGGAGCCTGCATGCAAACACCCTGCGTTTGCACACTCAGCCCCATGCCAGGGGGAGCAGGGAAGTGCCCCCAGTGGTGGGGCATGCAGTCATCAGCAGCTGCGCTGTGCCTGTCTGCCACCCAGCGTGCCCTCATTGCACCTGCCCCCGCCTCCCCCCACCGCCAACTCTCTCTCGCCCGTTTGTGCCGTTCTGCCACTCGCAGAGGCGATTCTGGGCAGCGGCAGTGCCGTCGACTACGAGCGCCAGCGCTACGCGCGCGCGCTGCAGGCCGCTGCCGCCGCTGCCGCCACTCGCAGCACCGGCAGTGGCGAGGAGGGGGAGGGTGCCGTGGGTGCTCCCAATGAGGCAGAGGTGGCTGCACTGGCGCTGCCGCTCACACATGCCTGGCTGCGGCAAGTCTTGGTGGAGGTGCGTGCCCATTACAGTAGGCTGCTGCTGGTGCCGCGTTTATGGGGCCCTTTCGAAAGGGCGCCTGGGGGTCTGCCTGGGCCACCGGGCCGCTTTGCTTCTTGCTGGAGGTGCGTGCCCATCCGGCTGCTGCTGATGCCGCTTCCATGGGGCTATCTGTAAGGCTCCTGCCGGACAGGGCTGGGCGCCCGGGCCGGTGTGCTTCTCGCTGTGAAGAACCTGCCTGGCTTGCAAGCATACACACCTTCGCAACGGATGGATTGTACTTCTTTTTCGTACTGCATGTTACCCGCCCCGCCTTGCTCTCGTGCCTGCCTCCAACCCACCGCTCGTCTGTGCCCGCCCGCCCACCCTCGCGCAGGCGGCGCCCCCGCCGCCGGCCAGCCAGCAGGGGCTGCCCGACCCCGCCTACACCCGCGCCTGCGTGTCGGCAGGCCTCCTCCTGCTGCTGCAGCGCCCCAGGGCGGTCAGCCCACACGACTGCCCAGGTGAGCCCTGGCCACCCCTTCTTTTATGAATGAATGGTGCGGGTGGGCTGCCCGCTGCCTTTGTTCGTCTTGCAGGGCGGCAGCAAAGCACTGAAGCGGGGGGTGCACAGTCCTCACTGCCATACGCCCAGGGGACCCCCCATTGTGGTTGGAGTTCATATGCACCTGGTTGACTTTATTCCTTCCCTCCAGCAGATGCTGGCACTCTCTTCAGATGCTGCTACTTGGGCGCCAATGTTCACATAAGATACTGGTTGTGACTGCCTGCATCATCACCTCGACACAACTGCACACAACTGCTGCCCTTCCCCTCCATCTTGGCCCGCCTGCAGAGACGCTGCTGCTGGATGTGGGCGCCATTGTGGCGCTGCAGAACGAGATGCAGCGCCTGTGCCTGCTGGCCGCGTCGCTGCTCATTGTGCAGCAGGTGGGTGGGGTGGGGCCTGCCTGGGAGCTACAGGGGCTGGGCTCGAGTGGCTGAGTCAGGCATTGGCAGGGCAGCCGGGCTGCCTGTGCCTGGGGGCTGTGTGACGCAGCCCTCCCACTGCCTGCCCCCGACTGCCTCCCACACACCTGCCCCACACCGGCGCCGCCCGCCTGCAGATCCTGGCACACAAGCGCTCGCTGCCGCCCGCCGGCTCTCCTGCCCACGTGGCGCTGAGCCAGCGCGTGCTGCGCCGCATGGGGGCCCTGCTCTCCTCTGCCCCGCCTATGGAAGCCCTTGTGCTGGAGCTGCACCAGCAGGTAGAGCAGGCTTTGGCTCCCGCCCCTCCCGCCCCCGCCGCCAGCGCTGTGTCTGGTGCCGCTGCCGGTGCGCCTGGGGCAGACCAGCCCGCGAAGCAGGAAGGTGGACACGAGCAGCAGGAGGCAGCAGAGGGGAGGCAGCAGCAGCCTCCTCAGGGTGTGGAGCTGGAACTGGTGCGGCGCATGGTGGGCCAGATTTTCGACACCCAGCACACGGCGTACCAGCGGGTGCAGGCGGGCATCGCCGCCGCCGCCACCGCGCTGTTCCGCTCCGCCGCCGCCGCCACGGCCGCAGCATCCGAGGGCGCCGGCACCGGCACGAGCACGGGCAGTACCAGCAGCAGCGGTACCGGCACCAGCTGGCGCCTGACTCTCAGGGGCATTGGTGCGGAGCTGCTGGCGCCAGAGGTGCACAGGCTGGCGGCAGCGCTGGACCGCATTGCTGCTGTGAGCACGGCAGTGGCGCACCCGCTGGTCTATGCTCCAATGCTGCGCCAGATGCTGCGGGAGCAGCCGCTGCAGCAGCAGCTGCAGCGCCGCCGGCACTGAGGGGCAGGCGGGCGCCGCAGAATGCCATAAGCTCGGGATGGCCACAAGTGGGATGGCCACAAGCTCGCCCTAACTTACCGCCACTGTTACACCTTTGCACTGCCTCTGTGTCCCTGCTCACCTCACCCCTTTTGCATGACAATGCTCATTCCACATTCACTTCCCTTGAGTGATTGCTTTCTTTTCATGTCCCCCTGCATTGCCCATCCCAACACCAGTTACGTTTGCCTCTCTTGCACCGGGTTGCACACCTGCCTGGCAATTCGGCCGCAGCGTGCAATACCCTTCCCCTGCACATCAGCCACCATCCGCTGCACTGCTGCTTGGGCGCTGCCAACTTGCACAGAACTTGGCAGCATGGCACATTTGCAAGAGATGTGAACATGGCACAGAGACATAGCCAGACAGGGCTTGCAGGGCACAGCTCTCAGCCCGCCGCCGCCTGCGCGGCAGCGGCGCCTGCATCGGGCAGCGGGGCAATGTGCACTGCGCAGGGCTGCAGCGGTGCCGCCAGGTCTAGGATTTCACGCACCACCGCCAGCGGCAGCAGCTGCAGCAGGCTGCAGCGGCCGGCACGCGGGTGCAGCGCCAACAGCACGTGCCGCCGCACTTCAATGGGCGCCGCCGCCGCTGCCGCCTGCAGCTGTGGCAGGTACGCCTCCGTGGCGCCGCGCAGGCAGGCCGGCAGCGTCAGCCGCAGCGTGCGCAGCGGGGTGCTGCTCTCCAGCAGCGTTCGTAGCGCGGGCAGCGCCTGCTGCCACGCCTGCTGCCACAGCTGCTCCACTCTGGCCGTGTCAGCGGCCCCTGGGCTGGGCAGCACCAGATGTAGTGATGTCAGGACGCCACAAGAGTGCAGGCCGGGCAGCAGCAGCGGCAGCGCTGCCGCCAGGCCAGCGTGGTGAGAGCGTGGCACGTCGGGGGGTGGCAGCACTGCACAGTCGCAGCATGTGGAGAGGGAGGCAGGCAGGCAGGCAGGGGCTGCTGTCAGCGACATATGGCAGCTGCAAGCCTGGCTGGTAGATACAGGCATGCAACCTCCAAAGGCCTGGCGCCTGGCCGGGGATGGTTACCGCAGTGCAGCCTGAAGGCTCACTTGTAACTGCCAGCTGGGCGGCATCCAGTCGCCCAGTCAGTGCCAGGTGGACCAGCCCTGCCAGCTCAGCACCCGTGCCAACCGTCCAGCTGCTGCTGCTGTTGCTGCTGCCGGGCGTGTCGTGCTGCTGCTGCTGCGGCTGCTCCAGCGCCTGGCATGCCCGCTGCAGGCATGCAGCCAGCTGGAGCTCCTCAAACACGGCGGAGGCTGAGTTGTATACTGCAGCGGGCACAACAGGGCAGGCACAACAGGCGCACTAAGTCATACAGTGCAGGCACAACAGTGCAGGAGCCAGACGGGAGGGGGGCTGGGTGAGGCAGCAGGCGTGGGCGGGCAAGGGTGGCGGGCAGACAAGCACGTGCTAGTGTGCTGCTCCCCTGTCCCCCTGCCCAGACTGCATGACCTTCCGCCTCCTGCACTGCACCAGCCACGCGACCTTCTCCCATCACAGCCAAGCCAACCGCGGCCTGACAGGCAGGCAGGCAGGCAGGCAGGCAGGCAGGCAGGCAATTTGACAGGCAACCATGCAGGCGGGCAGCCGGCCAAGCAGCACTGACTCACTCTGCCCCACTCCACACATGATCAAAGAACTTACTCTGCCCCACTCCACACATGATTATAGAACTCACTCTGCCCCACTCCAAACATGATTAGAGAACTCACTCTGCCCCACTCCAAACATGCTCAGCAGCTGCTTCAGCGCCTCTGTGCGCAGCCTGCGGGCCGCCTGCAGCAGCTGATCTGGCGCCGATGCCCGGCCGTCCTGTCCGCCCCCGCTGCTGCCAGGGTGGCCGCCGCCCTCAGCAGGCAGCAGGCCAAAGGCGTGCGCCGCTCGGGAGCCCACCAGCCGCTGGGCCGCGGCCGCAGAGTCTGCACGTGGCAGGGTGGAGGGCAGCGTGCAGGCAGAGCAGGCCGCTTCTATGGTGTGCTTCTGCAGGCTGGCAGGCAGGCGGGCAGGCAAGCAGGCAGCTGATCACAGGTGTGCCCTGCGCTGCCTGCCGTGCACCCCCCCTATGCAGCCAGGCCCATAGGCCCGGAAGCGGGCCTACGCCGCCCAGAGTCCTGGGTGCAGCACCTGCCAGTGTGCACAGCCCCCCACCCTCCCTCCCTGGTGGCCCCCTGAACCCCATCCCCTCAATATGCATACTGGCATGACAGCCTGTGTTTCTGCCCACCTGGCGGGTTCTCGAATGCAGACAGCACCAGCCGATTGGGCTGGCCGTAGGTGCGCAGGCTCAGCAGCTGCCGGCGGTGGCGGATGCCGGCAACATGGACCTGCCAGGTGGGCGGGTGGGCGGGTGGGGCGGCGGGCAACGAGGTGGGCAGCAGCAGGGTGAGCGCGGGCTGTTCGCACCCTTCGGGGTGGGGTCTTGTGTGAGAGGCTGAGGGGGCCAACATCCAGGCCTGCTTGGCGGTCCATTGACATGCACGCAATGCATGCATGGCTGGGAGCCCAGCAGGTGTGGGGCGATGTGCGAGGGCGGGCGGCAACGGCGTGCACTGGCGGCAGCAGGTGCTGCAGGGAGCCTCACCTCCCAGTCGCCAGCTCGCCGCGGGACAAAGACGTCGCATGCGGTGCAGTGCAGCACGCGGGCGGTGGAGCGAGGCCCCGGCTGGCTGTAGGCGGTCGGGCCACAGCCTTCGCAAGGTGGATCAGGGGAGCCTGCTGCAGCAGCTGCTGCAGCTGCAGACGGCTGCTGCTGTTGCTCCGGATCCTGATTAATCTGCTCCCTGTGTTCTTGTTGTTGTTGCTGCTGCTGCTGCTGCCTGCCATGCCGTGCCTTCTTGCTGCCGCCGCCGCTCCCGCTGCCGCTGGCGCCGCCGCCGCTTGCTTGCCCTCTGGGCCGCTGCTGTGCGCCTCGTTGGCCTTCCAAGCTTCTCTGCCTGCCTTGCTGCGGTGCTCGCTGCTGCTGTGGGCGCCGCCAGGGCCCCGTTGTCTGCACTCTTCCCTCCAAGACGGCCGCCGCAAACTCGACATCCCTGTCTACACCCTGCATTTTCTATGCGCGTGTGTTGCAAGCGACCGGCGCAACAGCACAGGGCGACGCCGCGCCCCCTAACTTTTGGCGCGCTGGCCTTGCTGGCACGCATTGCGTAGGCCACGCCCTCGAGGGAGGGCACGGAGCTGCTTGCTCTGTCGACAATTGCTCTGCCGACAATTAATTGTTGGAGCTGTAAGGTGGACACAGTGTGGAACAGTTCGTGATCGCGCCATGGCGGCTCTTGGAGAGCCGCAGGCGCAACAGATGCAGCCACCCATGATCGTGGGCGTGGCCTTGAAGAAGGAAAAACGCAAAAAGCACATCAGCGACAAGCTGGTCGCCAAGGCGGCCGAGGCGGGGGTCACGCTGCGCTTTGTGGACAAAGAGGTGCCGTTGGAGCAGCAGGGTCCCTTTGTGGCCATCCTGCAGAAAGTGCGGAAGCCCGGTGAGGAGCTGCTGGGAGGAAGGGCTTGCGGTCGGGACCACTCGCCTGAGTCACAGCCACTGCCTCCATACTGCCGCCGTTTGAAACTGCTTGCCTCACGGCTGCTGCCCTGCCGGGATCTGCACGCTGGCTGCGGCATCGTGCATTGCATTCCAGCATCGGCCGACCACGTAATGTACTGCACCACCTTGCACAGCAACCGGTGTCACCTTTGCCCGCTGCTAATGCCCTTGCATCTGATCTGCCGCCCTGCCCTCTGTTGCCCCCGGTTGGCGCAGAGTGGGAGCAGCAGCTGCAGGAGTATGCGGCGGCACACCCAGAAGTGCAGGTGCGGTGGAGGTCTCTTGGCGGCATGACGTGTGCCTGGCAGCTCACCCCGCAGGGAGGCGGTCACACTGCAGCCCCATCGGCCCCCCTGCCCCACCCGGCCCCCCTGCCCCACCCGGCAGCAGCCGCTTGAACACTGGTGCTATGAATGGCTTGAGCACTGGTTCCAT
Organism: Micractinium sp. NFX-FRZ; assembly: GCA_029339195.1. NCBI lineage: Eukaryota > Viridiplantae > Chlorophyta > Trebouxiophyceae > Chlorellales > Chlorellaceae > Micractinium > Micractinium sp. NFX-FRZ. The sequence goes on from JAPTJF010000208.1 coordinate 33,115, forward strand.
GAATGGTGCTTATGGCTGCTGCTGCACCTGCTGCAGCTGCTGCTATTGCTGCTGCTGCTGCGTGCACGCTGCTCCAGCGCATGCACTCCTGCTGAGGGTCGTCCCCTCTGGCTTCATGTCCCTCCCGCCACCACCTTGTGAGCTCTCGTCAACGCGCATCAACTCTCCTTTGCCTGCTCCTGAAGATTTTTGACATGCCGGCAGCCACCTACCCCATTCGTAATCGCGGGACCATGGTGTCGTTTTTGGACGGGGATGGCTGGCAGTTTGAGGTGAGGCGGTGGGGCGAGGAGATGGCAGCGTGAGTGAGGTGCTGGGGCGAGGAGATGGCTGGCACTTTGAGGGCACCAAGGCACCGCTCTAGGAAGGGGGGCAGCTTGCAGTTTGGACGTCATCAGATGGCGCTGGGGCGGCACAAGGGCAGTAGGGTGCTGGAGGGCAGCCCTGCACACCACCTTGCCCTCACTTGCACACCTGCTGGCCTGCCGCTGGCTGCACCGCCCCACCTCGGTCTCTCCAGACCTTGAAAGTGCTCGAAATTGAACCCCAGGGACATGCTTTTATGATTCCTGCCCTCCCTCCCCGCAGGAGCCGCCACACCTGGTGGAGGCTGGGCGCCCCCCGCAGCGCTGCCGCTGCAACGTGCCCACCAACACCACCATCGCTGCTGGCACGGGCTTCGAGGCGGCGCAGCGCCAGATGGCAGCCGCCGGGCTGCGGTTCCCCTTGCTGGCAAAGCCGCTGTGGGCGGACGGGCGGGAGGGGTCGCACGCGCTGGCAGGTAGGCGCGCGGGTGGGTGCAGGGGGGTGCTGGGACGCGCTGGTGTGTGTGGGGTGGTGTGTGCGTTGCCAGCGGCGCCAGGGCAGAAGCGCTGCCAGCCAGTCGTTACGCCCAGCACCCATGCCGTGGGTGCACTTCCCAGCCCTTGATCTTCCGCTCACGCACTCCAACCTAGCCTCCATGCCAGCGTGCATGTGCCGCCGCCCCGCCCCGGCCCCCAACCGCTGCCTACCCACTGCCCCATGCCCCGCCCACGCTCTTGGCCCGCTCCTGCAGTGGTGCACACCCCCGCCGGCCTGCAGCAGCTGATAGATGGGGAGGCTGCCTACCTGCAGCTGCCCATCATGCTGCAGCAGTATGTGGACCATGGGGGCTGCCTGTTCAAGGTGTATGTGATGGGCGACACCTCAGGTCAGCTGGGCAGTACGTTGCTGTGGTCGAGCAGTACATAAGTTAGTGGCGACACTTGTGGGTGCTGCCTGTTGGGCAGTACGTGAAGGAAGACTGTACTGTTGGTGGGTGCTGCATGTGTCAGAGGTACATCCCCTGGGCAGCACCTCTCAAGTAGCTGTGCAGTCCTGGTGTGTCGCTGGAGTGCACGCCTTGCATGCTCTGCCCTGCTGCACCAACCCGTTTCTCAAGGAGCATCCAAGCAAGCAGGATGGCCGCAGCTGAGTTCTGTCTTCACACAGCCCACATCCGGCCCGTCCTTGTTCCGCCCCGCCCCGCAGTGCGCGTGAAGCGCAACTCTCTGCACCTGCCGCCGTGGATGCTGCAGCGGCAGCAGCAGCATGTGCAGCAGGCCCAGCAGCAGCAGACCCAGCAGCAGCGGCAGGCTGATGTCGCGTCTCAATCGCAGCCAGCAGACCTCCCAGATCTCGAGCTCATGGAGCGCGTGTCCGCCTACCCAGCAACCAAGTCGTGGGGCAGGGCCGACACCGCGCCCAAGGCAAGCCGCACTCACCTGCTCGCTGCCCCTACCCAGCGTGCTGCATGCGTGTGCGGTGCAAGTAGATACCGCATGCATGCACACCTGCTCTGCCCCGGCCGTCTCGCCATGACTCTGGCCCTGCCCACGCCTGGCCTGCCTGCCCCAAACGAGCAGCACGTCTGCTGCCATCCTGCTTGGCAACAACCTGGAAATCCTGGCCCCCATGGCACCCCCCCCAGCTGATCCTCACAGCTTTGCCAGTCCTGGCCTGTCCTGCCGCCCACCACACTGCAGGGCCACGGCGTGCCCAGCCCGCCCGCCTGGCTGCTGCAGGCGCTGGCGCAGCGCCTGCGCCGGCAGACGGGGCTCAACCTGTTCAACTTTGATGTGATCGTGCCCATGCACTGCCACCGCCGCCAGCTGCCACACCAGGTCAGCCGCTGCGCGACGTCAGCGGGGGTGGAACAGCAGCAGGCACAGCAGCAGGAAGGGCAGCAGCAACAGGCGGCAGCCAACGGCGCGCCGATGGCACCGAGCAGCAGGCTATTTGCGGCGGCAGCGGCGGCGGCAGTGGCTGAAGTGGATGGCACAGGGGGTGCCCAGCAAGGAGACCCTGCCCCACTGCCAGAAGAGGAGGAGCCGGTGGCAGTGGATCTAGGCGCGGCAGCAGCAGCAGCCGCTGAGGCGGCCGCTGCGGCCGCTGCTGCCGAGGCGGACGCGGGGGGAGGCACCAACGGAGCAGCAGCACATGCGCAGGCGGCGCACCCACAGCCGCCGCCGCAGCAGCAGGCAGGAGCGTCGGCACCAGCAGCAGCACCGGCAGAGGCCCGGCAGCAGCAGCAGCAGCAGCAAGATGATGGGAGTGAGGAGGAGCGTGAGCTGCTATATCACCTGATTGACATCAACTACTTCCCTGGTGGGTTGGGCCGTAGCTGCCACGGCGAGCCCATGCCATTGTTGGGTCGGCTGAGTGATTGACCCAAGGGGTGGCCTGATGGGATCAACAGGGTGGCTGCTGCCGTCGCTCCCCGTTCCTGATGCCCTGCCTCTCCACGACCCTGCCTCCTCTCCCACCCCGCCGCTGCCTTGCCAGGCGCCCTGCCTGCTCCTGGGAACACTGCTGCATCTCACTTCCGCCTGCCCCTGACTGCTGCCTCTCACCTGTGCCTGTCCTGGACTCCTGCTTCCGCACGCCTGCTGTCCCCTCTGTCTTCTGCTGCAGGCTACGAGCGAGAAGGCGCCTAAACAAGAGGACTGCATGGTGCCGCCCTGCCCCTTCCTAGCCTCTGCTTGTATCATCACCTGCCCCCCTTCTCCTTTCCTCTGCAGGCTACGAGAAGATGCCCAACTACGAGGAGTACATGGTGCAGTTCCTGCGCTCCATATGCTACCCACAGCAGCAGCAGCAACAGCAGCAGCAAGGAGGCGCAGGGCAGCAGCAGCAGCAAGGAGAGGCAGGGCAGCAGCAGCAGCAGGCGGGGCTAGAGTCGCAGCAGCAGGTGGCGGGCGCGCCGCCAGCGGTGGGGGCCGGGTGACGGAGGCCTTGCTGCCACCCCGTTGCAGCAGCAGCAGTGGTCTAAGGCTGCCGTGTAGCACTCCCCGCCCCTTGCAGACTATACTTTGTGTCTACCCCTGCACTGCATTTGTTGCATTGCATCTTAGGTCTGGCCTGCCTGGTGCAAGGCCCCTGGTGCAAAAACTGTGACTGACATGCGTAACATAAAGGACAACCTCGGAAGAACGGGGGAGGCGGGGAGGGGGTGGCATCCGTGAGAAAGCAAACAAAGAAGGAAGAGCGCGCTACAGCAGGCTCGATTGATTTTAGAAGGGATTTACACCATCACAAACGAGCCGGGTCCATTGTGTTGGCCCGCCCCTGGGTGTGGCGGCTGGCCAACACCGGCAGCGCCGGAGGCTGAGCGGTCGCTCTTGCTCTTACTCCCGCTCCCACTGCCGCTGCCGCTGCCACCAGAAGTGCCAGAGCTGCTGCTGCGTCCACTGCCACTACTGCTGGAGCTCCGTCCACTGCTGCTGCTCCTGCTGCTGCTGCCCCTGCCGCTACTGCTGCTGCCGCTGCTGCTGTGGCGGCGGCGGCGGCGGCGATGGTGGCTCCTTCTCCTGCTGCCGCTGCTGCTGTCGCTCCCGCTGCTGCTGTCGCTCCCAAGACTGTTGTCGCTCTTGCAGCTGCCGCTGCTGCTGCTGGAGGGCCCACTGCTGCCGTTGCCTGTGCTGCTACTGCTGCTGCTCTTGCGCCTGCTTCCGCTGCCGCTGCCGCTGCTGCTGCTGCTGCTGCTGCTGCTGCTGCTCCTGCTCTTGCTGCCGCTGTCGCTGCTGCTGCTGCTGCTGCTGCTGCTGCTGCTGCTCCTGCTCCTGCTCTTGCTACCACTGCTGCTTCTGCTGCTCCTGCTCTGGCTGCTCCTTCTGGAGCTACTGTTGCCGCTGTAGCTGCCACTACTTCTGGCACTGTCGCTGCTGCTGCTGGAGCTGGAACTCCCACCCCTGCTGCTCTTGCGACTGCGACTGCGACTGCCGCTGCCGCTGCCGCTGCCGCTGCCGCTGCCGCGACTGCTGCTGGTGCCGCTGCCTCTGATGGTGCTCCTGCCCCTGGGGCTTCCACTTGACCGACCTGCGGCAGCCTGCCTCTCACTCCCAAAAGCCACGCTCTGCGGTGCAGAGCGGAGGCGGGCAGGGCTCAGTGCCAGCAGCACCAGACCACCACAGTAGGGTGCAGTGGGATGCTGTGCTGCTTGCACTGTTCTATAATGCAGGGCAGTGCAGGGTACTGTAGGGTGCGCGAGGAGAGCAGAGGCCTCTCCTCTCTGGAGCAGGCGGCTTGGCCAGCTGGCAGGCCTGGCGCTGGCAGGCATGCCCCTTACCCCTGCCTGTGTGCCCCCTTCTGCTCCGCCTGCGGAGCACATGGCAGGTTGAGGGGCAAGAATGGGAGCGGCACAGGATGGTGGCAACGGAGGCCCAGCACACGTGAGCGGATTGAGCAGCCGCCCTGTGGCGGCACATCAGCCCGACGCTGCTGACGCCCTGTCTATCTCAACCCTGTACTTCCTGCAACCTGCAACCAGCAACCTGCAACCTACTGCACTGTCTAGCATGCTGAGCAGACAGAGGTGCACAGCAGCGAGTGCAGCAGGACAGCAAGCAGAGTCCCCTTGGGACTCAGCAGGGCAGGCAAGCGGCCGCTGCAGCTGGGTTGGCGCCGCGCCCCAGCTTACCGGTGCCGCCCTGCTGCAGCCCTGGTGCTTGCTCCGGGGCGTAAGCCAGGCCTGCCACTGGCAGGCCCTCCCCCAGCAGGCTCAGGCGCGCAATGGAATCCTCCAACGGCGAGTCGCCCATGGCTGCGAGCCTCAAATCGCGCGCGTTGGGCAATATGCTTCAGCAAAGGTCAACGTGAGGCGGAGGAGGGCGATGGAGGAGATGGTAGGAAGGCCAGGAGGCTCGCTGTCCTTTCCTCCACACAAGTCCAGCAGCCCCCTCGGCATGGGCCACCTCTTAGCCTCAAGCTTGCTTCATGCCTCACATCTGAGCTGGCTCTCCTATTCTGAACTTGGTTTGAAGTATGCAGAGATGCGAGGAGGCCTCGTGCAGGGCCGCACCTTTGCTTGTCACCGGCAGCAGCGGCTGGCGATCAGTACCAGCGGTTGCCGTGCCACGGTACCAGTAGCACCCAGTGCCCAGCTGGCAGAAGCACCTGCTACCTCTCGAACTTTGAGAGCCTGTGGACGTGAGATGTTCCCTTACAATGCAGTTGCGTTTCAAATCAACGAAGCGATAGCGTTAGGCTCAGAACAAGTGGGGCCAGGCGCGCTAATGCTGGCCAGAACGGCAGAGCTGCTGCCGGCGCGACACGAGGCGGCAGTGCCGCATCAGCACATGTCGCAGGCAGAGCTGCTGCGTGAGTGCATTATATACATGAGAGGTTCAAGCTGTCTCTCGGGAAAGTCCCATGCCCGTCTTGGAACTGCGTTGTGCTTGCTCAGGCATTCAGTTGATGCCTGTGTGTGGGTCAGTGCAGCCGACACGTAGAGGGGCCCGCCACTGCTGTGCAGTCGGCCGCACCCGTGCCGCCGTGGTGCCGACGCTGCGGCCACCGAGGCTGCCGCCCCGAGGGACAGGGCTGCTGCTGCCCGCCCTGGCGCGTCTGACTAAGCCGGGCCCAGCCTGACCACGTATGTGCTGATGGTGCCGCCCACGTGGGTGTAGCTCACCACGCGGTGCCCGGCGTCCTCTGCAGCCCGGTACACGGCGCGCCGCAGCTCGCCCAGCTGGAACTCGCGCTCCTCGAAGCGCACATTGGACAGCGTGGGCTGCAACACCAGGACGGCTCGCGGCAGCAGCACCCGCGCCGCCAGCATGCGGCGCACCATGTCCACCAGGCTGGTGCCCTGCCTGTTGACAGCCCAGGTGCCGGGGTCCAGGTACATGGCACCAATCTTCTTCTTGCCCCAGGCACGGTCCTGGCACATGCGCCCCACCTCGCCGAAATAGACGTTCAGGTCGCGCAGGCGCCTGGCATGGGGGAGGGAGGAGAGGGGGCAGGTGTGCTGCTGCGGAGTCAGGCTCTGATGTATGATTGTGGTGAGGCAGGACCCGCTTGGGCATGGTGTGTCTAGCTGACTACCCGCACGAGCCGAGCTGGGTGGTGCAGCTGCCACTGTGCTTGCAGGCGACCTGGAGTGAGAGGCGCATGCAATGGAAGGAGAGCTGTCAGGGGCTGAGAATTGTGACATGGCAGACCTGGGAAGCATTCGCAGCCCCAATGGCAAACGCCTACTCACTGCTGATCGTGTGCGTTGTCGACGAGGTGCACAAAGTCGCAGGCGTTGTTGGTCACAGCAATCACGTCCCCCATCGGGTAGCCAGCGCCCGCCAAAGCCTGAAGGGGGCAGGGAGCGGGGGATGCAGAAGCCGGGAACGAGCATGAGGTGTTTGAGTGGGTAGTTAATGAACCAATATCCAAGCTGTACATGTATGATCAAGCTATGTGATTAAGCTATGCCTTTCCCTGCTAGACACAGGGAACGGAGGCCACGGCCACGGGCACAGCCGTGCACAGCCTCGTGCACAGCCGTGTGCACAGCCGTGCCCCAGCGGTGCCCTCCAGCATGCGCCTCACCTCCACAGTGCCCAGCAAGCCCGACTCCAGGCACACTGCCATGCCGGGGGTGTCGATGAAGAGCCCGGCCACAAAGGCATTTAGGCCGGCGTTGTCTATGTAGTGGGCAGCGCCCCGGCGGGCAGCGCCCCGGCGGGCAGTGCCCCGGCGGGTGTAGGAGCGTGCGATCTCGGTGCGGTCGGTGCGGTGGGCCAGCATGTTGTCTACGCCGTGCAGCAGCTCCCTGGCGCTGCCCACAGGGTGCACCTGACCCTCCACGCTCTCGTCCTGCACGGCCAGATGCCCGAAGGCTTCCAGCAGCGCCTCGGCCATGGCTACTTCCACACCAAATGTAGGTGCGGGCTTAACACGGCCAGGACAATCCACGCCGACAGCAGCCTTTCAAGGGTTTCAAGGGTGGGGCTGCTGCCCTTTCTTCACGCGTGCCTACTCAGCTTCCTTGCCCTCCCACGTTGCGCTTCTTTTCGGAACCTCCGCGGACGCCGTGAGCAGCAGCATGTCGTCGTGGCGCTCACAGGACGGTACTGAGGTTGGGCTGGCAGGAGTGGGCTCGCCCGCCCTGGTGGCGCAGACTGCGAGCGGGCTGCCACGCTGCCAGGGAATCACCCTGGCGGGCAGGCAGTGCAGCAGGTCGGCCAAGCATGACGCCTACTGCTGGCAGCACAAGCCCGCCGGCAGTGCCGCCGCTGCCGCTGCCGCCGCCGCCGGGGCTGCTCAGCACGGTGCGCGGCTCAGCGGAACCCCTGGCAGCAGCAGAGCAGCAAGCAGCAGCGGCTCGGCAAGGGGCAGCCAGGTGGGCTCTGGTGTCTGGCACGCAGTTGAGCTGCCGCAAGCACCAGCTAGTGCAACGAGCAGCGGCAGCCGTTGCGGCGGCAGCTGGGCAGTACAGGGCAGCACCGCTTCCGGCAAGAGAGGAGAGACATTGCTGTCAGCAGCGGCGCCCACAGGCGGCTTGGATCTGGCGACAGTGGAGGCGGCAGCATCGGCGGCGGCTGCCGCTGCCGCGTCAGCCACCATTCGCTCGCTCCTGCAGCCCTCGACTCCTGAGGCAGCACGGCATCACGAACAGCAGCAACGCCTGGCCGCGGCCATTGCCACGCCCATCCCCTTGCCCGCACGGAGCAGCGGCAGCAGCATGGCAGCTTCCGGGTCGGCAAGGTTCGGGGGCAGTCCAGCAGCGGCCCTTCCCCTCCGCCCTCCCACGCCCTCAAGTGAAGCCTGCAGCAGCGGCCACGGCAGCGGCCACGGCAGTGGCAGCGGCAGCGGCAGCCCCTCTGCTGAGGTCGCCACCTGGCGTGAGCGCTACCTGCTGCGCCTGCTCGACCTCGTAGCAGCGGGGGAGCTGGGAGCGGGGCAGGCGCGGCGGCTGGGAGGCTGCCTGCTGCTGTTCAGCAACCTGGCACTCGAGCGGTTGGACCTGGGCCCGACCCGCACAGGTTCGCGGGTGGGGTCCAGGGCAGCGGCCATCCCAGCAACTGCTTCTGTGCTGTTAGGGGGCTTGCTTCCCCATACATGCCTGCTGCCAGCACTGATGCTCTTAGAGGGCCTGCTGCGGAAGCCGCCTCTTCTGCAAGAAACCGCTGTGCGGTACTGCCTCTTCTCAGCGCCCCAGATTTTACTGCCAACCTGCACTTTCCACCCTTTGCGCAGAGTCCCAGGGCGGCGGCGCAGGCTATCTGCTGGTCTACTCGGCAGCAGCAGCAGGGGAGATGGGCGGGCACGCAGGCGCGCTGCATGCAGCGGGCCCCTTCCGCCTGGCACACACCAAGCGGGAGCCTGCTGAGCGCATGAGGGAGCTGCAGGGCGAGCACCGGCAGCCGCTGGAGCTGCTGTGCGCTGTGCGTACCCTGCACAGGTGGGGGAGGGATGCTGCCAAGGCATCTGGAGTCGGGAGGATAGCAAGATGTGTGCAGAGCATCCAATGTGAGGGACAGCAGCAGCAGCATGGTGCAGCTGCGGGTTCCTGCTCATCTGCAGGGGGGAAGGGGAAGGCACGCTGGGTGTGGAGCACTGGTGTGCCGGACAGCAGCGTGGTGCAGCTGTGGGCTGCTGCCCAGCCCCTCCCTGCCAGTGCATGAACCTTCCCTCCAAGCCCCCACGCTGCCACCCCGCTGGCACCTCACTCCCACCTCGCTGCCTCCCCACTGCCTTGCCTCCCCGGCCTCCCAACGCATCCCGCAGGTACACCGCATCCACGCTGCTCACCCGCCACCTCAAGCAGTTCACCACGCCTGACAACTGGTGCTCGTGCCCGCTGCACTCCTTGGAGCGGTGCGTGGACGGCGCAGCGCTGCTGGCAGACTCCCCGCTGCTGCTGCCCCGGCCCTGACCCCCCGGCTGTGCGCTGGTGCTCCCCGCGACAGAGCAAGTGCGGCGTGGAGGGCAGCGCTGCTGGCAGAGTTACCGCTGCTGCTGCCCCGCCCCTGACCCTCCCGGCTGTGCGCTGCTGCTGCCCCGGCCCTGACCCACTGGCTGTGCATTGCTGCTCCACGCATCAGAGCAAGGGCTGCGTGGTGGCCCCGGCAAAGTGGCAAGCTCAGTTTGCTCCTGCCCCGGCCATGAGCTACCGGCTGCCCACATTGCACACGATGCTGAGGAGCAGGGGCGGTGACCACAGCAGCAGCTGCTGCCAGTGGCCAGGCCCGACCCATATGGGCACACCACCCGACTGCTACTGCTGGCGCCAGGTGCCTGAAGTTGAGGAGGCTCACTCCTGGGGACGCTCGGCAGCATTCAGCCAGCTGGCAGGCAGGGGAGCACCGCCTCACTGCTGGCGCAGGCCCGCGGCAGTGCCGCCCTCTCTTGGAGGCAGCATATGTGCACATGGGGAGAACCGCCACCCCCGCCAGCCGTCCCGGTAAAGGACCATGTTTCCTCAACCCACGCCCAAGGGCGCACACTTCTACTTCTTCTTGGAGGCATCTGTGACCCTCAAGTTCGTGTGTCTGATGTAGTCCTGCTGCCCAGCACATTTGTCCTGGTTCCACCTGGTGCTCATCTTTCCAGCTTGAGGAGGTAAAATTTCAAACAAACGAATTCAACAACAAATTTCGAAACGAAAAGGGAGGATTTGGCGGTTTCCACGGAAGTAATTAGGGTTATAAGGCAGTGCAACAGAGGTAGTAGGGAAGGAGCTTGACGATGAAAACAATGTGGGAGAGAAACTGAGGGGGTGCTTGTGGAAAAGGGCGTGGAAAGAGTCAAGTCTGAACCCCTTGCCGACGGCTGCCAGGGAGCAGTCACTTACATCAGCAGCACCGCCACCTCCAGGGCGGCCCACACCAGGGCGCCCGAGGGCAGCAGCAGCAGCAGCCAGTGGAGGAGGTGGGACACAAGGTGTGGCAGCCGTCTCAGTGCCAGAGGCCCGGGGATGAAGGACGGGGCTGGCCAGCGGCGGAAATGAGTGAGAGCGGTGGAGCACGTGCTGCTGACATCAGAGGCATACAAGCCTGCTGGCAGAGCGCTGCGCAAACAGCTGCTGCCGCTGCTGACGACGCCGCATGCACCGCCCTGCTGCGCATGTGCAGTGCAGCATGTGTCGAGCCGTGCCCGAGCTGCCACCTGATGCCGCCGCAGTTGGGCGGCCTGCTTGCGCCGCGTTTTGGCAATCAAACGGCCCGGCTGCTGCTGACCCGCAGCCTGGTGCTGCTGCCACCAGTGGGCGTGCTGCGCCAGCGCCGCAAGCACAGCGGTGGGCAGCAGGTAGCCGATTACAACTGTGACCCACACGTGCATCATCCAGCAGCTATGCTCCGGCTGCAGGAGGGCTTGCTGCTCAGCACCGCCGGGCAGCACCGCCAGCAGCGCAAGCCGTGCGCAGCGTGCAAAGCACGCACAGTTGGCGGCTTGGTGCGGCAGCGCGGCGTGCAGGCCGGCCAGCTGGCGCATGCGTGCCAGCACCGAGCGCAGCGCCAGCGCCTGGCACCACAGGTGGTGCTCGAGGGGCAGCGGCAGAAGCAGCGGCAGCGCTGCCAGGAAAATGGCCTGCACACGGCAGGAAGAGAGGGGGAGGGGGGAAGGGGAGGGGAAGGGGTGGGTGGGGGTGGGGGGGTGGGGGGGTGCACCTGCAGGTGCTCTGCTGGTACAGCTGTCTTGTAAACCTGTGTAAGGCTTCTGTACAGATCTCTGGCACCAGATTCTGCGGGAGTTGAGCGCACCTTGTACACACACTGATGCCAGACATCCTCCCAGCCGCCCAAGCCTGCATGCATGCCTCCTTACCTCTGTGCTCAGCCAGGCGGCAGGAGCGGGTGCCAGCTGGAGGAGGTATGCGTGCGTCGGCAGGGCCAGGCATACAGGCGCCCAGGTGGCAACCACCGACGCCCCGCCCACGCGGAGCGCCGCCAGTAGTAGCGCGGCGCTCGGGTGAGTGCCGAGGCTGACGCTTCTCGCTCGGAAGGCCACCCAGCATGCCAGGGCCAGACCAGCCAGCGTCAAGTGCACGGCCCGTGCCGCCTGCTGCTGGCTGGGTTGGTGCAGCGCAGGAACCGCCGCACCGCCGCCCTCCCCGGCAAGCATGCCTGCACGGCAGGGCGGGTCGCATCGACAGGCCGAGCACAATCCGTCGCACGCCATGAGTTTTCAGCACGCCCGTGCCTGAAAGTGTCACCGCGAGCCTCCGGTCACCGGCGCCTGGCCGGTCCGATGGCTTCAGGGCACAGCCAGCTCCACGTTTGAAGCTTGTTTCAAAACACGCACTGGACAGGGCTGACCCGCGTGCGGCAAGTGAGAGGGCCTTGTTGAGGTGGGCCCTCCTCAGGTCTGCATTCACAGGTGGCGGCGAGCTCCATGAAAAGCCCGCTGTGGAAGGGATGGGAACCCACCTGCCGTACAATATCAAGAGCAACACAACAGATTGAGTGCATTTTCGTGTCGGGTGCGATCTTTTGGAGGAGGGCGCATGGTCTCTGAGGGGGGCCATGCGATGCGCGGCGGCCTCAGTCGCACCGCTTTGCCCAGGCGACCCTCTCCCCCTCGTCTCAAGAGCTCACCAGGAGCGGTGCTGGGCAAACTTGGGACAGCCTGGCCTTGCAGGTTCTATGCACACCGACCAACTCCAACTGGCCAACCACAGCACACTAGCACCGCTGCTGCCAGGATGCGACAGGGGTGTGCGCAGCTCCCATGCCGGTGGGTGGCTTTGCCCGCCACCCTGGCAGGCACAGCTCCCCCCACCTGATGCCCATTTTTGCAGCGGATGCTGCCGACCAACCGAGCCGGGGGCCAGCCTGCAAGGCGCTGCTCGCCTGGGTCGCCGGAGCGCAGCGGCAGCTGGTCATGTGAGCTGCAGCGCTCCCTCATCACTCCTGGCGATGTGCCGTAACTTTGACTGCTGCTAAAACCATTGTTGACAGCCACATATGCCAGGGAGCCTACATGGATGGCAAAGCGAACCGCCTGGCAAGCCCTGCCGGCCACATGTGGCAACCAGCCGCTGGCTACGTTCGTGAGGGGGTGCCCAACTCGGCGGCCAATTTTCAACAGCACGCGCAATAATAGCCGTATGTGTCGTAATATACCTAATAAGTCTGCATTCAGGTCAAGGGGGAGAGCGCAGCCGCTTTCGGGCATGCTCCCTCGCCATGGCCATGGCGGCGCCATGTCTCCCTCTTAGGTACTTTGAGGACGACTCAGATGCTTCCCAGGGGGTAATGGAGGATTGTGGCACATCTTGTGATGTGCCAGAAGGGTCTGACGTGGCCGAAAGACGCGACTCGGGTGTGCAACCTTCGTGTAGTAGCCGCCCTGGCAGGGCAAGGAAACCCCAACCCAATTCAGACATTTACATATTGTTTTGTAGACCTTAGAAACTGGGATACATGCACATACGTGGAGGAAGGCGTGGCGACGAGCTGGCAGCAAAACGCTTGCTGCCTGCGTTAAAATAAGCTCATCTCCTCAATCTGACACCTGAGCACCGTGTCAGATTCAGGAGGTAGGCTATAATTATAGGGTTTTTGCACGTTTTGGGGCTGGCACTGGTTGGACGCCCTCTACAGAGCATGTGCAAGCATCCCAAATTTTCAGGTCTCAAAAATTCGCGAATTTGACCTTCCTGGTGACATTTGGCTCAGGTTGGCCACCCACAGCAGTGCATGGTGGCACCCCCCCCCACGAACGTAGCCCGCTGCCAGCACCGCTCATGGCTGGTGCCGGCGGCGCCGCCTCTTTAGTGGTGCTGGCCCGCTGCGGACCGCCGTTACAGGCAACCGGTGGCTCAACGTCTTTCGCCGGCCTGGCGGCAACGTGTGGGTCGACGGTGTGAGAAACCACTGACAAGCGGGAGCAGCAGCGGCAAGCGCAGACAGCGGCTACCTTTTTTAGCCATGGTGAGGATACGTTTTCCCGGTCCCAAAGTGTGCACGTGACCCAAGGCCTCGGCTTGTTTGCGAAGCCCTTCTCTCACACGCGGCTCTCTCACACGTGCCCTACATGTGGAAACTAGAGTAAGAAACATCGCCTGATGCGCCGCAGGACCGTGCACGGCACCCTCGCCAGCGCTGGCAGGCGGCACCCGCCGCTGCACCTGCAGGCCCCCCCGCCTTCCCTGCCAGCACCCTCCTCCTGGGCTTGCCCGGGGACACTTTGGCGCTCATCGCCTCGCTGCTGCCGCTGGGCGACCGGGTCAGCCTGGCAGCTGCCTGCAAGGCGCTGCTTGCCAGCTCAACGGAGCACAGCGGCGGCTGGTGGGGCAGCATAGCGCCGCCCCGCTTCCTCTTGCCGGAGCAGCTGGCAGCGCTGAGCGCCTGGCTGGTGGCGCGCCGCCCGGCAGTGCGGCAGCTGAAGGCGGTCGCTGGGAAGCTGGAGGGTGGGCTGTGCACCGGCATCACGCTGCCCTCGCCCCCACGTGAGCGCTGGCCATGCCCTGCCTGTGGAGTTGCTGCAATCCCGCCTGGCTTGTCACCATCCCGACCCCTGGGGTGGGGCAGCTGGTCCCCATGCCCTGCCTGCCACCGCTGGTGCAAGGCTGCTTGCCTGTCCCCGCTGCTGCCCCCTGGTGGCACCAGCAACGCTAGTGGTATGCATCTCTCTGCAACCCTTGCCCTGCCCAGCGCTGCCTTGCCCACACACCCCCTGCCTCTGCTCCCTGCCTTTGTCCTCCCTGCCTTTGTCCTCCGCCCCGCCCCGCAACCCTGCCCTACCACCCTGCCTCACCCTCTGCCCTGCCCTGCAGTTCCCTCCCTGGAAAGCCTCTTGCTTAGTGAGCAGGCGCTTGATGGCGCCATGCTGGCAGCACTCGCGGCACACACGGGGCTCACACGGCTCGTGCTGGCAGGCTGCCGCCTCGCCCCGCTGCCGCTCTCGCTGGCCGCCCTCCCCCGCCTGGCGCACCTCGACCTGACGTGCATCGGCCAGCTGCAGGGCACCGAGGTGCTGGGCTCCCTAGCCACCAGCCAGCTGACCCACCTGTCGCTGCGCACGCGGCGCCTGCAGCACTCCGCTGCGGTCTTTCGCGCCTATGCCGCGGTGCCGGCGCTGCCAGCGGGCGCCGCAGTACACGTGCGCCAGCTCAACCTGTGGTACAACGCGCGGCTGTCGGCCACGGGGCCCGGCGTGGACCCCGGCTGGTCCCGCCTGGCCGGCTTCACCGCCGTGTCGGAGCTCTCTCTGGGCGGCATCCGCCTGCCCGCCCAGCTGAGCCTGCTCGCCTCCCTGCAGGCGCTCACCTTGAGCACCCACACAGTGCTGGGTGACGCCGACTCCCTGTCAGCGCTCGCCCCGCTGGCGCGCCTCACCCGGCTGGACCTCTCCCGCTGCCACATGGTTGCCGTTCCGCCTGCCCTCTCCGCCCTCACCACGCTGCGCGACCTCAGCGCACAGTTCAGCGACACGGCCGGCCTGCCCCATGTCTGCTCCCTGCGCCGCCTCACCCGCCTCGACCTCAGCGTGAGGCACCAGGGCCCCACGCAGCTGCCGCAAGAAGTGTCCGGCCTGTCGGAGCTGCACACGCTCAAGCTGCATGCCCGCGTGGCACGGCAGAGCTGGCGCCACCTGGCGGCCCTCCCAATTGTCCACCTCACCGCCTCGGATTGCGGCATCAGGGAGCTGCCCCCCGGCTTCACCCTGCTCACCCGCCTGCAGACCCTCGACCTGTCGGGCAACGGGCACGCGGAGGGCGGGCTGCAAGGGCTGGAGCGCCTGGCGCACCTGCCAGGCACGCTGCACGCGCTGAGCATGCGCGGCTGCAACCTGGCTGCAGTGCCACCAGCGCTGCGCAGCCTGGCTGGCTTGCGGTACCTCGATCTGCGGGACAATGAGGAGTTGCGGGAGGGTTTCGGCCTCCTGACCGCGCTGCCGCAGCTCGAAACCCTGAAGCTTCCCCCGAGCTGCGGCCTCCTCGGCATTCGCAAGCTGGACAGGCTGGTGGCCCGCAGTGCCAGCTGTCCCGCTCCTCCCAACTTTGACACCACCTCGTATCAGCGCTGGTTTTAGGCACACTTTCTCTTGCGCCCTCTGCCGCCAATTTGCACTGTTGACCCTGCCATCGTGCTCCCTGCACCCTGCCCTTCCGTGGCCGCCTCACATTTCCGCTGTTGTTCTCAGGTGTCTGCCCATGCTGCCCTGTCTCTCCTGCCTTGCTCACTCGTGTGCTCCTGTTGACCGCGCACCTGCTGACCTGCATGTTGCTCACTGTCAAAATTTACACACGGAAGCAGCTGTGCAGAAGATGTGTGGGAGCACGCAGGATATATGGGAGCACACAACCTCCCTCAACGGCGGGTCATTGACAGTGGCACGCTCTGGGCTGGTGGGCTGGTTTCTGCATGCTGCATGGGGACCGGATGTTTGGGCAGGGTGAGATGTGCACAGCTAGGCTCGTGGCCTGTAGGGCATTGCGCACCTAAAATGAGAACTAGCGCCAGTCAGGGAAGCAGCGCCAGGGGGTGCATGCCCTGGGCAGCAGCCTGCCAGGCGCGCATATTTGTCAAGCCACCGCAACCTGTGCAGCGGGAGCACAATGCGCAACCAACTGCCGCGGTGATGGGCTGGCCGTATCTGTGGAACAGTGGACTTTGTATGCTGCCGCTCCTAGATGCAGCACTCCGTCTTTGCCGGCAGTCCCCGCTTCCTGCTCCGGAGCAAACCCCGTGCAAGACCAGCAGCCGTGGTGGGGGCCGAGGCTGCGGCCGCCTAAGCAGTTGCCTGCTTGATGGAGCCAAGGATGTATCCTTACGCAGGTGACCCTGGCTGGACTGCAGCTGGCAGTGGCTGCGGCAGCACCCACTTGCCTTGGCAGCCGGCGGGGGTTGCCGCCGACCGCCACGACCTGTGCGTGTGCAGCTTCAGCCACAGCAGCCCGCAGCCTGGCCAGCGCCTCGGCATCCACCCTCCAAGTTGCCACCTAGCAGCGTCATGCTCAGCTCCACCTGCGCAGTGGGACAGAAGAGCTGGGTGCACCAGCTGGGTGCTGGGCATGGCACCCGTGCAGGGAGGCGAGCAGGCACTGGCAGGTGCACCACAACACTGCGGCTGCACCAGGTAGCCCTTTTGGCGCGGTGTTGACCAGGATTACCACGGCGTGGAACAGTCATTCCGTGGGAGCAGGGCCAGAGCGCAGCGGCGGCGGAGCACGCGGCAGCAGCAAGGGTGCCAAATGACGGGCGGCAGCGGCAGGCACGGCAGCTGTCTGGGTGGCGCCAGCCGGCTGCTCGCCAGATGCCTTTGCCGTCACCGGCTTAGCTGCAACGTTAGATATGCAGACCATGGCGACGCAGCGAGAAACCGGCGCAAATTCTTCCGGCGGCGGAAAGACTGGAGGTCGCAGGGAATGGCAGCGTGTGCTATTATTATTGAGCCGTGAAATCTGGAGGCAAGGGGCGCGGCTCCCCGCCCATTGCATTGCACCGCCACGTCAGCCCTCGACAAGAATTCTAGATTCTTGATGGCTACTCTTTGTAGGTGCCCTCTGTCGCATACTGCCCCGTCTGGCGCCAGATTAGGCCCACAGGACGGCAAGCCTCCGGCTGGGCAGCGGGCCGGCGGGCATAACTCACGCTGTTTGAGAGCGGCAAGCTCACAGGATGTTTGGGTTCGATGGGAAGAAGCAGGTGATGCCTCATGGGGCCGCGCCGCCAAGGCGCCAGGCCAGCGACGCAAGCCGTCTGCCGCCGCCTGTCGCCGCCACCGCGCCGCCCGCCCGTCTCCCTGCCCCATTGTCCCATCCCTCATCCCATCCACCCGCCCATTGTGCAGGCCAAGTGCTCCCAAGACGATGAGAATTTTGAGATGATCAAGGCGTGCTACAGCCCCGCAGGGAGCCCCGTAGCAAACCAGGTGAGTTGAGCACCCACGTCCCCCTTCTGCTGCAGCGGCACTCAGCTGGCTGCCGCCAGCACGTGGCTTTGCGGCTGCGTGACTTTGGCTGGAGATTTGTGGGTGCACAGCCGGAATGCTACTGCTGCCAAGGATTAGTCATGCTGCAGCAGCCTCCTCAACGCCCCAAACCGCCGACACTGCGTGCAGGTCGGCGCCGGCAAGCGCCATGGCGGTGGCGTGCTCAGGCTGGGCGGGTCCTGGTTCCGGCCTTTCCTGGGCTTCCTGGCGCTCTGCACGGCGCTCACGCTTGCCATGGCAGTGACGTGGACAGCCGGAACTGGGGGGGGCAGGGGCTGCGGTGGCCCCTGCAGCGCCCAAGCAGGTGGACAGGCGGGCGCGAAAGAGCTGCAAGCCGTGGCAGAAGGCCAGTGGGGTTGGGCAGGGCTGCGCTCTACGCGCGTGGGGCTCGCAGTTGCAGAAGCGGTTGCGGCATGTCACGTTGCTTACAAAAACAGCCGGCTGGGATGCCTGACACTCTGCACCCATCTGCCTGCAGAGCGCCGATGCCTGCTGCTCTGTGCCTGCACACTCATGTACTGCCAGCTCATTCTGTGCTTCTGCTGCAGGGCAGGACGGCACTGCCAGCCAGGCAGGCCCCTTCCTCTTCATCGGAATATTGTCGGGTGCCGGCTTCAGGGAGCGCAGGGACGCAGTGCGGGTGGCGTGGTCCGATGCGGCGCAGCGACCTCCAGAGGTGGGTGCTGCTGCGGGCGGGGTCCGCTGTCTCAACAGGGCACAGCACAGCACAGCACAGCGCAGCTCAGTGCAAGCGATTGTGTGCCCTTCCGCGCCCTGCCCTGCAGCTGCCTCCATGGCAGCCTCGCCTTGCACTCCTCCACCTTGTTCTGAAATCCACAACCTGCAGGTGGCCTGCAAGTTTATACTGTCAGAGGCGGAGCGCAGCCCAGAGAGCGAGGCTGAGCAGCAGCGGCATGGGGACTTGCTGTTTGCACCGCTGGAGGCGGGCGTGAGCCCAGAAGAGGCTTCCAGCTACCGCAGCATCCTGCACAAGACCTTCCACGTGAGGCAGGCTGGTGGATAGTGTGAGGAAGCCTTGACAAGTGGGCAGGGGTGTAAAACCGTGTCCTGGACATGGCACTGGCCCGCTGCCGCCAGAGCTCGTTGTGCGGCCATGCAACACAGGAGGGCGGGGGCAGATGTGGGGCTCCCTGGCCGACCCAGGGCTGGCCTGCCTGATGGCTGCGTGCTGCTCCTGCTGCTGCTGTGCTGCCTGCAGGTGCTGGAGCACGCGGCGCGGCAGCACCCCGACGTGCGTTTCGTGCTGAAGACTGACGACGACGCGTGGGTCAACGTGCCTGCTCTGCTGCGCACGCTGCGCACGCTGTGCCGCACCCCCGACTGCTCCCGGGAGGCGCTGTACATGGGTTACATGCTCAAGGGCGCGCCTGTGGTGACGACAAAGGGCCACAAGTGGGCGAACGAGGCGTTTGCTAATCACACAGGTGTGTGGCACCTGTGTTGCTGCACCCAGCAAGCCGCTGGGGCCTGCAGCCCATTCGGGGCGTGCTGCCTTCGCAGGCTGGCAAATGCTGGCGCAGCCCAGGCCGCACCCCTTCCAAGCCCTAAGTTATGCCTGCCCCCCACCACTATAGCTGCTGCCTGCTTGCTCCCTGCCAGCCCTGCCCTGCCCTGCGCTGCCCCACCTTGCCTCACGAAGCACCATGATCGTGGTCATGCCCGCCCGCTCCTGCACCCGCTGCTTTATGCAGGCCTGGCACGCTACCCACGCTACGCCTCGGGTGGCGGGTACGTGCTGTCTGGCGACCTGGTGCGCAGCCTGGTGCAGACGCACAGGCAGCACGTGCCTCTCAAGTTCACGTCGGCTGAGGACGTCAGCGTGGGCATGTGGCTGATGCAGGTGTGCGGGATGGAGCACGGGCGTGGGGGCGAGGGGCTGTGCTGCAAAATGGACGGTTGTTGAGGAATGCGTAAGGCAATTGTACCCAGTGGGGAAGGCACGAAGGCCATGCGCACTTATGGCGCAGCGTGAGTGGCGTCCCCGCCATGCAGTCAAAATAGGGTCAAACTGATGACGGTTTGCTGCTGCCGGGGGATGCAACTAGCTTGCTCTCTTGCCACCTGGCTCCACCGGGTGCAGCGACTTGCACTCCCAACCAGCTCTGCCCCCCTTGCACTGCTGCAGTACGACCTGCGGCAGGTGCACTCCGACCGCTTTCACACGGTCGCCAGGCCCTGCTGCTTCTTGGACGTGCGGCGGGGGGGCGCGGGCAAGGAGGGCAGTGCAGGCAGCACAGGCGGAGCACAGCAGGCGGGCAGCCTGCAGGGGGCGGGGACGGCTGGCCGAGCACAGCAGGCGGGCAGGGCTCAGAAGGCGGGCAGGGCACCTGCTGCGGGCTCGCGTGCGCTGCTGCAGGCGCAGCAGCCACAGATACAGCAGCCACAGGTGCAGCAGCCTTCAGTGGGTTCGCCCCTGCGCATGATGCCAACATTTGAGAGCCAGCTGTGCGGGCCGACGCCCTTCCTGGTCCTGCACAAGCTCGAGCCTGAGCGCCTGCGCATTGTGGCTGACCGGGCACACGCATGCCGCACCATGGATGAGTGAGCATGCCATTCCATCAGCACACATCTATTCGTGATTCTCATTTCTTTTTATATCCGAGTGAGGCTGCTGTGTGGCTGAGCAGGCATGCGCCTGCCGCGCAGCAAGAGGAAGCAATTCCTGCATCGCTTCAGTATTTTCTTTATTGTACAACAGGCCTCCCTATCTCACTGTATCTGTTTGAGAACAACACCGTCTGAACTCACAATTTTGCTCAACTTGCCACTGGTGGCTCCATGCCAAGGAGATGCCGGGGGTCAGCGCTAAGTTGGCGACAGGTGGGCGGCGCCAACGTGGCCGGTGCCCCGTACGTAAGCATTTGCCGCCACATGCCACTCTTCTGCTGTAACACCCTGCTGCCACCCAACATCTGAACGTGCTACGTAATCCCATGAGGAATGCCAGCTGACGGGCTTGGAATCCCCTCCCCTCCTGCTGTGCCCAGTACCGTTGCACTGCATGGCAGTGCCTGCTCGTCTCAGCTCACTGTTGTGCAGCATTCCTCTGTTCACAGGCACCTCGTGACAGCGCTGACAGAATGAAAAGAGAGTATACAAATACAAACTGAACTATTATTATTAAGTCGATACGGAGAATTATACAAAGCAAGCCACGTCATGTCAAGAGTAAGCTGGTATGGATAGATTGTAAGTACCGGGCGAGGGAAGCGATTGCTTGTCCAGCTGGGGGACACACGAGTAAGATTGCAACTGTATGGATGAAGCCAGGTCGGAAGGGAGCAGGGAAACAACATCACACACGCACGCACACGGGCAAGTCAATCGTTGAAACACGTTGTGGCACTTACATCCACCGGACGGCCACCTCCAGGCAGGCCCACACCAAGGCGCCCGACGGGAGCAGCAGCGGCAGCCAGTGGAGGAGCCGCAAGATGAGGTGGGGCAGCCGGCTGGGGGGGTCTGGGACAAAGGTGTTGAGGCCAATGCTCAGTAGCGAGGTGGGGGTGGGGGAGGGTGTGCTGCTCACATCAGAAGCAGAGATGCCAGCTGGCAGCAGGCTGCTGTCGCTGCCGCTCTTGCTGTGCCTGCTGTCACCGCTGGCAGCGCCTGGCTGCTGGCCCGCAGGCGCGGCTTCCGCTCCCGTCCCTGTTCCATAATGATGCCAACGAGCCTGCTCGGGAGATGGGCTGGGGCTTGTGCTGCCCTGCTGCCCCGCTGCTGCCTGCTGCTGCTCCTGCTGCCACCAGTGGGCGTGCTGCGCCAGCGCTGCCAGCACAGCGGTGGGCAGCAGGTAGCCGATTACAACTGTTAGCCATACGTGCATCATCCAGCAGCTATGCTCCGGCTGCAGGGCATGCTGCTGCTGCTGCTCCGGGCCGCCTGGGACTAATGCCAGCAGGGCAAGCCGTGCGCAGCGTGCAAAGCTGGCACACTTGGCGGCCCGGTGGGGCAGCGCGGCGTGCAGGCCGGCCAGCTGGCGCATGCGGGCCAGCGCGGAGCGTAGCGCCAGCGCCTGCACCCACAGGTGGTGCTTGAACGGCAGCGGCAGCAGCACCGGCAGCGCTGCTAGGAAGAGGGCCTGCACGGGAAGAGAGGTGGATAACGGCAGGCAGGGTTCGGGCTCAGGTGACTTGCTGGTTCGTGCTTGCTCTGCGTCCCGTGCATGCCGGCCTCCTCAGACCAGCCAAGCAGCTGATTTGAGCCTACCACTGCCAGCACTTGGGGAGGTGTGCCCCCCAGTTTGTGCGCCTCCGGAGCGGAACGCCCCTGGATTGCGGCAAGGAATTCCGCCATGTACCGGCAGGCAGGCGAGGGCTGGAGGGCTGCTGACGAGACAGGCAGGCGCACCTCAGCGTTCATCCATCTGAAGGGTGCGCCAGACGCTAGCGCGCGAGCATACGGCAGCAGGCCGGCGCACACAGGCGCCCAGGCTGCAGCCACCGACGCCGAACCCAGGCGTAGCGCGGCCACGACTGCTGTGCGGTCTGGGTGCACGGCGCCAAGCGTGAGGCCTCGCCGGCGGAAGGCCAGCACCCAGGTCAGGGCAAGCGCTGCCAGCGCCAAGTGCAGGGCACGCGCCGCCTGCTGCGACTTAAACCCTGGCGACGGCAGGCGCGGCGCCGCTGCGCCGTCGGCCTCGCTACCAGCTATTGCCTGCAGGGGAAGTGGCCCATGGGCGGCCAGCAGCCCTCAGTGGGCGTCAGCAAGACCTGAAACCGTGACGAGTGCTCGGAGGGTTGAGCCACACTACTGGCACGCTGTGGGGTGGCCCACTCCCAGCCTGGCTCACCATACTGCCCGCCCGTGGACCGAGGGCAACTCAGATGTATGCGTGGACAGGTCAAGGCGTCGGTTCGGCAGGGAGGTGCACACTCATGGAGCGCCTCAAGCGGAGGCTGTCAGGGGCAACCCGCCTTCCCGTGGGGCTGGCAGGCTCGAGGCTTTGCCCGAGGCAGTGGAGGTCGGCCCCCAATCGATAGACGCCCCACGCCTAGCGAGGAGGGAGGACGAGTGACAGGGTAGTCTAGAGACTGGTCAGTCCAAGTAAAACTCTTGATAGGTTGTGAGCGGGGAAGGCGGCCCAGTTGTCGCACATCTGACAAGGCGTTAGGACCGCCCGAAGGCCTAGGCGGGGGCGCGCATGCGAGGTTTGCCCCCAGTACTGTATGCTTCGCCAGCTTGTTGGCACCAGCGTTGCTGTTGGGTTGGGGCAAACAACCGCCCTGCTGCTTATGCGTCGAATGCAGTTGGACGAAGGGCGCCCCACGCGCCGTCGAGCAGCTGGCTTTGCAGCCGACGGACCGGCAATGGCAAGCTTGGCCACTGGTCCGGGGGAGCTCTCCCGGGCTGCGCCCCTTCCATCAGGAAGCTCTAGACCATACTTGAGTAACGCTATACCATGCAGGGGGTGGACTACGCATCTGAACATGGCTCACACTGGAGAGCGGCAGGTGCGGCGCTACCGTCCAGGCGCCTAGACCCCCGGCCGTCTCCACAGAATTGAGGTGAGCACTGGAGGCTCCCCCCTGGAAAAGTAGGCCTCCTCAATGCTGCTGGAACACTGCAGGAAGCTTCTGCAGGTCGCCGGCTGTCTGCTGCCTGCATGCGGAGGAGGCGCTCGACAGCATGCGCAGCTGCATGCAGGTCAGCCGATGGTCGTCACCTTGTACTCTTCCCACAGGCCATGTGTGGTCCCAGAGGGCTGAACCAGCAGTGAGACTTCACGAGCAACAGCGGGCGGGCGGGCGGGTAGGGGCAAAGGGCTCGCACGCTCGAGTGCAGCTGATCAATGTCCCATGAGCGGCATGTTTGCAACCATCAACGTCATTAACAATTAACCGGCCATTGCTTGATGACTTGCAGGAAGCCGGCACATTGCAGGCGGCAGGGTGACAGCGCCGGCCGCAGACACATCTGGCATCGCCCCGCCTGCGCTTGCCCCGCCCTGCCTGCCCGCCTGCCTGAGGCGCGCTGCCCGGGCCCGTCGTGCGTGCCCCATCCCCGCACCTGCAGGGCGGGACAGCGCCCACCGCTCTCCTCTCCAAACAGAAGATGCTTCCCCGGCGGAGTGGCCCAGGGCACACCGCCCTTCGGCAGCGCAGCTCCGAAAGCCCCGGGCCAAGTAAGGTGCAGTGCCGCGCCTTGGACGCACACTTGACCGACCCCTAACCCGCCTTGTGTGTCTTGGCAGGCGCAGCGCTGAGTCAGCTGGTGCCGCCTGGTAACTGACTGGTGCGTTTGGCTTGAATTCCTGTTGGCTTCCTCAACCCCACGCCCTCGGGCTGTAGCCTTCTTCTACTTTCTTCTTCTTCAGCTGGTGCCGCCTGCATGAGCGCGCGTGGAGCGCTGCGCAGCGCAGCGCAGCAGCCGCTGTCGCTCGTGGGCGGGGCGCCTGCAGGCTGCCTTGGAAGCAGGTTGCTGCACATGCTGCTGAGGAGCTTTGCAGCACGAGCGCCCCTGAATTACCCCCGCAATGACCGCCCCGGCGCTGCGTGCACTGCAGCGTGCTGGCAGCTGTGCGCCCGTCAGGCAAGTGGGCTGGGCCATGCGGGGCAGTGGGGGTAAGTGCGGAGCTGGCAAGAGCAGGGAAGCCTGGTTGAGTAGCACGCAGCCTCATCGGCCCAGGCTGGCGTTTGCCTGGGCAGGTGGACTTTATTTTGGTGCAGTGCAAGTGTAACGTTGATCGCGATGGTCAGGCTGTCCACTTCTTGCCTTGCCCGTGCAGATTGAGCTCCTGAGCAGCGAGTGCATTGCGCGGCGCTGCTCCCGCGCGCTGCCACCGGCACCAGCGCTGGAGCACCTGGCAGCGCCTCAGCCGGCCTGATGCTTCGCCCGCCTGCAGTGCCCCTACCCTCGCGTGCTGCTCTCTTCTCAACCCATTTTAGTCCTGGACTTCTGTCCGCCAGCTCACAACCCCCGACCACAGGTGTGCGTGTGTGTTTTGGGCTTTTGGGTGGGGCACGCCAATGGCTGGTTGGGTCGCGGGGGGCAGACGGACAGGCAGTGCTGCTCCCTCCTTGGGCAGCACAGCTTGTCCTCCCCAGCTGCGAAGGCCACCGCTCTGCTTCCTGGCCGGTTGCAGCCGTCGCACCCAGCCCCAGGCCGGCAGCTTCCCCTGCTCCACTCAGCCATGCATGTGCGCACCCACCTGTCCTGCTATTTGTCGCGTTGCAGGTCCCTGCCCAAGGTCGCCAAGCCAATGTGAGCTGGTGCCTCTTGGATGCCAGCTTGCCTCGTGAGGGCAGCGATGCATGCCGGCGCGTGGCTTGGCTCGGCTGCAGCCAAGCCTGCCAGCTGGTGAGCGGCGTCTGCAAGGCGAGCTCCCGTGGTGGTCGTCCCCGCTGCGCCCGTCGTGCCAACGCGGGGGGCGGCACTTGGAGAGCAGGGAATGCGCCGGCGGGCTTGGGGGGGTGACGGCAACATGTGTACGGACGGCCGTGTCGGCTAATGCTGTGATACCTTAGCAGCAGCGCATGCCTGCCCAGCTGTTTCAACACAGTGTGTGTCCCATACCATACACGCATACACCTAAGGCCCTGCACCGCATGGCAGTCCTCTGCCCGGCCATCCCAAGGCCTCCTGCCTCTACCTGCCACCCTGCTCTCGCTGGTCCGCCTGCCCTTTCCTGTCTTGCCCCACACCCTGTGCTAACAAAGAGGTGCGCTGTGGGTGTAACACATTGGACTGTAATTGCAAAGGACGCACAGAAGGGCTACTCGGCTTCACTGCGCCCTGCCCAGAAGGAGGAGACAGGCGGGGAGGGGGAGCGGCGAGTGGAGAAGAGTCCGGGGGTAAATAGTGATGTGTGTGTGTGTTCCAGCCAGCGGTAGCAGACTGGTGGTTGCTCTGGGCAATGGAGAGTTGCAGCGCCCCTTGATCATGGCGCCCCATGCCGGCGTGCTGCGCTGTGCTGTGGGTGCTGTGCTGCGGGTGCTCGGCAGCCACCCAGCAGCCACTACCGTGTGCAGCAATTGACCCCGCAGGGATTGCGGCTGCATCGCCTGCTGCTGCAAACCCCACATACCAGCCGCGCCCGGCGCAGGGCTGACCAAGATTGGTCGCAGCGGGAGCCACATGCGCGCACGCCGCGGCAGCATGCCACCGCCAGCTCAGCGCGCCACTGCCAGCTCAGCGCGCGTCGGCGTACAGGCTCTTGGGCAGGAACTCGTAGTAGGTGCGCACAAACTCCAGCTTGGCCTTCTCAGTGGCCATGCCCTGCAGGGGTTTAGGGTTCAGGGATTAGGGTGTAGAGTGTTACCGACTATGAGCAGCATGAAGGAAGGTGGGCAGGTAGGTGCCAGCGAGGATGCCGGGCCCCAGCCACGGCACGCCAGGTGGTGGCGGGCAGCTGCAGCAACATCATGGGCCAGAGCAGAGCCGCTGTGCATGCCCAAGTCCTGGGCGCATGCAAGCAGCACTCCATGCGCTTCCCTGCGCACAGGCTGGCTGCCATGCCCGCCTTGGTCGCACTCCACACCCCGCACCCCGAGCCACGGCAGTTGGCAGGGGCTGCCGGCGGCCTCATTCACGCTGTCTTCTGAAAGTAAATGAACTCACACCCTCGAGCTGCAACCTTCCTCTCCTTCATCCTCAGGTACTCCGAACCATCCCCCACCCTCTCACCCCTCACCTCAATCGCGGCCCGCACGCCCATGCACCCGCCGTGCCCCCATCCCCTCTCACCCTAAAATCCTGCCCTTCACACGCACCTTGACCGCGGTCCACGCATCCCACCGCGAGCGCCCATCAAAGTCCAGGCCTCCCTTCTCAGCCCACATGGGGCGCTCCGCCGTGTTATCCCCAGACGCCGCCTGCTTGTGCAGGCTGCAGGGCAGGCGCCGGGGAGAAGGGGGGCAGGCGGAGGGGCACAGGTGGTGAAGATGGGGAGGCACCGCCTGCTTGGCAGGCTGCAGGGCAGGCACCGGCGGGCGGGTGGAGACAGCACGGGTGGAGGGGATGAGGGACGCCGCTTGGGCAGGGGGCAGTGCTTCATGTGCAGGTTCAATCGGGGTCAGTAAAGCAAGGGGCAAGGATCATGGGAGGAAGGGCGAGTGGCTGGACAGGCTGCTGGTGCAGATGTGGGCCCCTGGTGCGCCGGGCAGCCGGTCTTAAGCCGGTGTGAAGGGCAGCTGTGTGGCTGCGGCCGGCCGGCAGGCTGGTGGGCGGCAGCTTGCCGATTTCAGCAAGGTAGCAGCGGCCCCTCACCCGTAGAGAGTGTAGAAGTCATCTGGCTTGACGGTGGCACCACCGGGCTTGCTGCAGCAGCGGAGGACCAAGGTGGGCACGTCTCAGGAGGGCATGGGCTGATGGGGGCAGCGCCAGTGGCGGCTGAGCAAGAGAAGCGGCGGACGCGCAGGCGCACAGACCAGGAGCCATGCAGCCACAGCCTGGCCCTGCCTGCCGCACATTGCTGGAGAACCACAGTCCTCAGTGCACTGAGGTGTGGAGCACACACCTCGCTCTGCGTCATGCTGCCGCCCAACTGTGTCTATGCTGCCGCCCTCCTTTCCATGCTGCCGCCCTGCGCTGCAGCGCCCCCCCACCCACCTGATGATGCGCCAGTTCAGCTTCTCGTACTTCTCCACCAGGGCATCAAACTCCGCTGCATCGTAGCTCTGCGGGGAGGCAGGGGGAGGGAAGGGCGAGTGGCGGGTGTGGGCGGGCAGCAGCACGTGCTGGGAAGGCAAGCGGGCAGACGGTGTGCGGTGGTAGCAGTCGAGCAGCGGCGACCCCCCTGTTGCACACAGATGGCAACCGCGCGGCTCCAGATGCCTCAACGCTTGCAACACACGCGGCCGCGACTTCTCCCCTGCCCCACCTCCTTGCAGTGGGGTGAGCGCTCCGTCGACTTGCTGGCCTCTGCAGCGGCGGCGCTCTTGGCCGCCGCCTCCGCTTTCATCTTCTTCAGCCGCGTGCGCCCCGCTGCGCACAGGATGTCGGTTATCATGTGAGCACTATCGCAGCTGGCCGGCGACTAGCAAGCGCGGGAAGAGGAGCGGCAGGCTGAGAACCTCAGCGCACCTCTCAGCTTCTGCCGGTCCTCCCCCGGGACGTTGTCCAGGAAAGCGGCCTGCGCGATAGCCGCCTCCAGCGCCTCGATGTCCTTGGCCGCAAGCAGGGCGGCCACCGCCGCTGCGTTGTCCACCATCGCCGGTCTTTGCCGCTGACTGACGCTCCGCGTTGCACTGAGCGTTGCTTTTACCTTCTGACGACAATTTAGTGACTTTGAGGGCGACAGAAGAGAGACAGAGAGGAATAGAAAGAGCAGTCCAGCTGCTGGGAGGTGACGGGTCAGGACTGGAGCTGGGCGGGATCCTGCCTGGACAAGAAAGGGCCAGCGGAAGGCATGCGCAAAGGTGACATTTCCGGTAAACCCAGGCTGGGTAGCACGACTCATTGGCTGGTGAATCCTTGGGAAACATATCCACTGCATACACGCTCCAGGCTGCACGCCTGCGCCAAAAGTGTCCCTTCAGCTTCTGTGCATGGCACCCGCTACCTGACGCCGGGCTTACACAGGCAGGCACGCAGGCAGTATAATACAGTTGCAACTCAGGTTCATGGATGGTCATTCCAGTGGTGTTTCAAAATCTGTGTCTCGTGTCTGTGGAAGGTGTCATCGGCTGGCGGCAGTTGGTGGTAATACTGAGCAGAGCGGCAGCACGGCTGCGCTCCAGGCTACAGCTGCGCTCAGCCTTCCGGCTCTGGCTTCACCCGCACTGCTGGGATGCCGCCCTCCTCCTCCTCGTCCATGTGTGCCGACCTGCAGCACCCCCCAGCACAGGAGCAGCCGACTCAGAGGTGCAACACAGGATATTTTGGCTGCACACATCCTGCAGTACCGACCCGCCAAACATGCCAGCATCCGGCCCACATGCGCTGCCTGCCACTGCTGCCTAGGCCCCACCACCTGCTTACCTGCGGGTGCCGCGCCGGCCGGACTTGGCAGCAGGAGCCGCCGCCTGCTCCTCTCCAGCAAACTTGGCTGCCAGTGCCGCCACCTTGCCGCGCCCCCGCCGGGCGCTGCGGTTGGCTGCCGCGGGCTCCTGCTCCTGCTGCTGCTCCTCCTCCTCCGGCTGCTCCGCTGCCTCCTCCCCCTCGCTCTCCCCATCCTCCACCACCGCAGTCCGCCGCCGGCTGGCACGCCGCGAGGGCTTGGCGGCAGCAGGTGCCGGTGCCGGTGCCGCCGCAGCGCTGCGCCGACTGACGCGCTGCGCCGGCCGCGCCACAGGCTGTTCTGCCTCCCCCTCAGAGTCTGCACCCGCCTCTGGCTTCACCCGAGGCTTGGCCGCAGTTCCAGACATCTGCTCAGAAGCTGCCGGCTGCGGGCCAGCCGTCTCCTCCCCTGCCGCCGCCTCCTGCTCCTCCCCTCCGCTGTAGTCATCCTCGCTCATCGCGTCGCCGCCCTCCGCCGCCGCCGCTGCACTGTCGCCGCCGCCCTGCTGCAGCTGCGCCTCTGCCTCTGCACCTTCCTCCTCCAGCTGCATGCCGCCCAGCTGGCGCCGCATGTCCGACACCTCTCCCGTGTCAGCCCGCCCGCCCATCTGGGACGTCTGCTGCTGGCTGGCGCGCTCGGCCGCCGCGCGCCGCTCCTCCGCATGCTGCCGCGCCTCCTCTGCTGTCCGCTTCTCGTCTGCACGCTCCTGAGCACAGTCTGCGATCTTCTGCTCAAAGGCCTCGATTTCAGACTGCAGCCGGAAGGTGAGTGTGGCGGTGTGGTAGCAGAGGCAGATGTTGCATCACGCCGTCAGGGTCATGTCAGGGGAAGGGATGATGCAAAAAGGCAGAGTGAAGTGCTGCACGCTGGCCTGTCCAGGCCACAGTTCCACCTCACCGCTAGCACACCCCCTCACCCCCCGGCAATCGCACCCGCCATCCAGTCCGGAGCCCAAGCACAGGGCGGCGCTGTGTTCTAACAGCGCCGCTTGCAGCCTGGATTTGATCCACACCGCTGGGTGAGGGTTGGGTTCAGGCTCACCTTGAGCTCCGCCTTGTTGCTGCCCTTCTTGGCCTTCTGGACGATGCTGGTGATGGCGGCGGCCACCTGGCGCAGGACAGGGGACAGGACAGGGAGGGCAGGAGGCACGCTGAGCACGAGGGGCAATTGCGTTCGCGCCAGTGAAGGCCGCTGTGCAGGGGTGGGGGGACCTCAGCCCAATGCACGTCCATCAGGTTGACACACGCCTCCCGCCGGTCGCCTCATGAACATTTGCCGCCTCAGCGCTCCAGGGTTGTCAGCACCGTCAGCCTGCCTGTTCTGCCTGCCCCGCACCCCACCCACCTCCTCATCCTCCAGCGCGTGCTTGTAGAAGCGGAACGACTCGCTCAGCTTCTTCAGGCCCTTGTCGCTCAGCGGCAGCTGCACCACAGCAGGCACAGCGGGCGGGGCGGTTGAGAGGCAGCCAGGTCGTCTTGCTGGGGCACAGCCGGCACGCATCGCAGGCACACCTCACAGCGGCCCAGCTGCTTGTGAGCCGGCTGTCCTGCCCCCCAGCCAGCCAGGGTGAACTGAGGATGCAAGGCAGGGGCGGGAGGCAGCAACACATCAGAGGCCGCGCTGATCCGCCCCGCACCCCCGCACCTGCGTGAGGCAGAAGGCGATGCTGTGCCACTGCGCCGCATCCTCGCTGGCTGCAAACCGCTGGCACAGCTTCTCGATCAGCGAGTCGCCCTGCTTGTCCTTCTTGATGTAGCCCAGCAGCTGTGTGGGGGGGAGAGGGATTGGGGTGGCAGGGAGGGGCGGGCACAGGAGCAATGCGTGACTCATGGCAGAGCATTGAGGTGGCAAGCTGGCTGCCTGCGCCTACTGCCCAGACCGCTACTGCCCATCCCACAGTTCCTCTTTACCCTGACACACTCCCCAGACATCCTGCTGGGCACGACCAATGCCAGCGCTACCAGCGCTGCTCCCACGGCAGTTGCTGCGGCCTGTGGATCCCCTGCTCACGTGCTGCATGATGGACTGGAACTGCGCCTTGGAGAGGCCGCGCTCCTTGGACAGGTTGGACAGGATGTCGGGCAGCAGGTTGTAGATGGGGCTGGTGCCCTGCGGCCACAACAGTGCAGTGCAGGCGAGGTTAAGGCGCGGGTCAAGCCAGGGTGCGACTTGGGGCAACGGGAGGAGAAGCCAGACTCGCAAGCAACCACTCTCCTCCTTCAGCTCCTCCCCAAGAGGAGCCCCCCACGTGGCACCCTCACCTGACTGCGCAACCCCCATGCGCCCATCCACACCCACGCTGTTTTCTGGCCCAGCATGGAGAGACAGCTGGCCCACAGCCACAGCCCTCTTCGGGGGGTCCACCTGTCCAATGCAGCCTGTTATTGGCAGCCATCTGAGCAGGCCCCACCTTGTACTCCTTCTTGGCCAGCTCGTGGAAGAAGAGCTGGGCCAGCGCCGCGATGCGCCCGTCCTCGTCCTCCAGCCGCATTGCCATCTTGGCAATGTGCCCCTTCACCTGCGGGGCAGACGGGGATGGTGGGGCTTTGATGCATGTGAGTTGGGATGGAATCTGTTTGCCCTCCAGCAGCATTGCCATCTTGGCAGGACGATGCCAGCTGCAGGTCGGGCAGGGCATGTGGGTCCCTGGGGCATCCACCAGCCACCCACCGACTTGTTGCAACCATTCCGCAGCAGGATGCTTCCCAACCCCGGCCGTGTCGCCGCCAGCCACGTCAGCACCACGACCGCACCCGGCGCTTCCAGCCCCATCCCTGCCGCCCACCCCCCACCTTCATCATGTCGTTCAGGATGAGGTGGGTCAGCACCATGACCGCATTCTTGCGCACAGACAGGTCGCTGTCGTCCAGGGCGCGGTACATGTACTCTGCGGGGGAGGGGTTAGGGCCAGCGGGGCGGGATGCAAGGAGACAGGGTGGAGGTGGGTGAGAGAATGACCAGGAGTACGTATTGGTGCGTCGCTGCCGCCCACTCTGGAAGATCGTTTGGGCACCCAGCCTGGGTGTGCGCATGCTGGAGGAGATGGCCCAGCTGTAAGCAGCTGAACCCATGCTCCCTGCCAGTTGCCTGCCTCCACACGGCCGTCCAGCCACCGCCACATCTGCATCATGGCCAGCGCTGCCATGGTGCACTGACACTCAAGCCCAACCATGTTCAACTCGTGTTCCACCGGCCCCACCCCCACCATGTTGCACTGACCCGCCCCCCACCCACCCGTGTATGGCTCCAGCAGGTTGGGGAAGCGAAGCGCCAGGTCACCCAGCGCAATGATGATGTTGCACCGCAGCTGGGCGCTGCCCGTCCTGTAGGCAGCAAAGCAGGCAGGTGGGGGTGGCATCAGCCCACTGCAGGCAGCACGGGCAGGTGCGGGAAAAGCGCAAGCACGGGCAGCGCTGTGCAGGAGATCATGCGGCAGCAGCTTGCGCCGCTGCCAGTGCAGCAGGGGAGCCTCTCAGATCAGACGCCTGCACCACATGCACATGCTCCCGTTCCCTCCATACCCTCCAAGCCAATCCAAACTGTGAGCACGCTCTTGCCACACACCCCAGCCGCACCGCCTCACTTTTGTGTGAGCAGGGAGAAGAGGAGGTCCAAGTTGGAGATGTTCTTCCTGGCGTGGCGGTTGAACACCTGGCAGGGGGGAGGTGGAGAGAGGGTTGGGGGCGGGCGGGGAGGGAGTTGGGTGCAGGTGGGTCGGCCAATGGCGTGACAAGGTAGCGAGGTGCGAGATAATTGGTAGTGGCCCAGCTTGAAACGCTGCTGGCAGCCGCAGGCCCTTCACCCTTGGCACATGCCAAGCTGGTAGCCCCATACACTGCCCGCACACACACCCCAGCCCCCAGCCTGTACCTTCATGTCACAGAAGGAGGCGTCCACAATCATGAGCTTGGTGAGCGCCAGCAGGGCGGCGGGGTACAGGCGTGCGTCGCCCTTGGCACCCCACAGGTTGTGGCACACCGAGGCCACCACGCGCGCATGCGGGCCCAGCAGGCTGCGAGCTGCCAGGATCTGGGCCTCAGCCTGTGGAAGGGGAGCGGGCGGGGCAGGTTGGCACGCAGGTGGGAAGCGGAGTGAGAGGGCATCAGCCTCATCTGGGGATTCAAAAGCTGCAGGTCAACACCACGGCACACATGTTATCCCTGCCGCTTGCCGTGCAAGCACAAGTCGCACAATGTGACGCTTCATCCCTCACCCCTCGCCTTCACCACCGCTTAACCCCACCCACCTCCTCCTTCATCGCGTCCAGCTCAGCATCCGCCGCCACGCTGCCCACCCCCAGCTCAGCATTGATGTCATCCTCCTTGGCGCCGCCTGAGGGTGAGACAAAAGGCATGCAGGGGGTGAGAGTGAGGGAAAGGTACAGCTGCAGCAGTGTAGCCCTCCCTGGTGACCCTTGGGGGAGGGGGGAGAAAATATGATTTTGCACTCTGTGGAGGGGAAGATAGGACTACACAGCAGGATGGGAGGGCTCCAGCACGGCAGGGCAAGAGCACATGTTGGGCCGCGGAGCAAGGGGCAAGGGCTGGGGCAGCCAGATGGCCATGGAGAATGACGAGGGCGCACAGCCACCCACCACCCGCCGCCAGTGCACCCGCCTCCCACTCTCGCTCACTCACCCGGGGTGCGCCCTGCCGCCATGTTCTCCGCGCGCTCCTCGGCGGCACGCTTCTCACGCTCCATACGCATGCGACGCACCGCTTTGGCAGCACGCTCGATGAACACCTGCAGAGGGGGGGGGGGGGGGCAGGGCAGGGCAGGGCAGGATGAGAAGAGGTGGGCGCAGGTGACGTTGAGATGCAGATGTGAAGTATGGTGAAAAGGTGCACATGCACGAGATTGGAAGTGCAAGCCACAAGGCGGTATAGTTAGCAAACAGTGGGTGGTGGAAGGCTGGGTGGGCATGGCGGCATAATTGTCAGGCCCCAGGCGAGGCACGGACATGCCCTTGGCTGCCCCGCCTGCAGCACATCTCGTCAGTCCGAACTGAGCGCTCACCAGGTGCTGCAGCGCCACGTGGCCCAGCGCAAAGAAGAAGCGGGTGACCGCCTCCACGCTGTGCATGCTGCGCGGCACATGGCTGCCGCCTGCTGTCTGCTGCGACTCGGCTGGCTGCGCAGCCCCCTCCTCCTGCTCGCCCTCGGGCTGCTCCTGCTGGGCAGCAGGCTCAGCAGGCTCAGCGCCCTCCGCCTCCATCTGCTGCGCCCCTTCGACGCCCTGCTCCTTGGCATCCGCACCGCCCGCAGCCGGGCCCTCTGCGCCGGCGGGCACGGCGGTGAAGGCACGGCGTGCCAGGTGGCGCAGGATGGCAGCAGACAGGTGCTCGGGGGCGGGGTGCAGGGAGTAGAGCGCGGTGAGCGCGCTCTCAGCGGCGCTGTACCACGCGGCCTCAGGCAGCGGGGAGGCCACCACCACGCGAGTGAGTGCAGCGTAGATCTGAGGCAGGATGCCGTCGTAGGTACTGCAGGCAGGGGATAGCAAAGACAGGCAGGCAGGGCGCTGAGGTGTACAGCAGATGGGGGATCTGTCAAACGTCGCTGGTTTGCAGGCAGACAGCCAGACCCATGGCAACGCATGGTCTGCAGCTATCAGCATGTCATGCTGCGTGACACCCAGCGGCAGGCTCCAACTTTCTCAGCTTGGCAGCAATATAGACACTCCCCCGCCCCCTGCCACGCATGCAGCACTGAAGCAGCCCGCCTCCCCATTCTCCCCCCATGTGCCCCTGCCCGCAGGCACGCACCCCGCGCGGAAGTTGGCTGCCAGGCGCTGCAGCATGACGCAGGCGTGGCGCGTGATGAGCGCGTCCGAGTTGGCGCCTGCGCCCCCCAGCCCCAGGCGCAGCAGGTCCTCCACATGGTCCTGGGTGAAGGCCTCGGGGCGGGTGGCGGCAGCCATGGACAGGATGGCCAGCGAGGCGCGCAGGTCGCGGTGCGCCCTGTGCGGGGTGGGCAGCAGCGCGGCATCAGGCATCAGGCTAGAGTTGCACCATGCAGCACGCATTCAGCCAGGCAGTACAGCGGGAGATGGCTGGGCACAGAAACAGCGCACCCAGCCAAGCTGCGGGTCTCGTTTTCCCCGCGCGCCTGCCCCCCTGAGCCCCGGCCCCGGCAGCCGCCCCACCTCTCGGCGCCGGCATGCCGGCTGGCTGCTGCGCGGCTCTGCATGGCGGAGTGCGCACGCCGCGCCACCTCCCACAGCTCGTGCAGCATGACGGGGCGCAGGAACTGCTTGTGGATGAACTCCTTCACCACCTCCTCCAGCGAGCCCAGCTCGCCTGCAGACGGCAGAGGGTTGGGGAAGTATGGTGGGTGCAAAGGACTGAGGAGGGTGCGAGGCACGGCAGGCAGGGGTGGAAGCTGAGGAGCGGCTGCAGGCAGCCGGCAGGCGGAGGGCCCAGGGCCGGCACCAGAGAACATTGCACAGCCACAAGAGGCACCTGCAACCCACAGGCATGCCGGCACAATTTCACCATGACAAGCCAGAAGAAGGCCACCTCTGGGCGCCTGCACCGCCTTCACCCGTGACCGCCCCTAGGCCTTGGTACCAGCGCGCGCACCTAGCGTGGCGCCGGTGGCCAGGTCGATGAGGTTGCGCGCTGCCTGGGCGGAGCTGAACACGTTGCCTGCCCAGCCGTTGATGTACAGCTGGTCCAGGGCCTCCACAATGCGGTCCTTGATGGCTGCACAGGGGCGCGGTGTGGTGTGGTGTGTTGGTGGGATGGGGGGGGCGAGGTGCAGTGTAGTGTGTTGTGGGAATGGGGTGTGTGGCAAGGGTGGGTGGCAGGAGGTGCACTGCTGGTAAGGAGCCCAGATGGGGCGGCCATGGTAGCTGCAGCGCGCGGGCTCTTGGGGGCGCAAGAGGAGATTCGATGAAAATGCGGTTATATGTGGCGAGGTGCGGGTGCAGTCAGGGGACTCGCAAGCGGAGGGAGGCGAGAGTGGGGCATGCGCACGGATGGTGCAGGGAGGCTGCAGGAGGGCATTGCATCACATGATTGCACCACATTACCTGCGCATGTGGCAAGAAACTCACACACACTCTTGCCCATGCGGGACGACAACCGGCGACCCTAGCCTGCTGTGCCCCCGTGCCCACCCACCCTGGTCCTTGGCAAAGATGAGCGGCAGCATCTTGCGGATGGTGTCGGGCGCGCCATCCACCTCAAACTGCTTGCAGGTCAGCAGCATGGCAATCGACTCCTGCACGTCGCTGATGGTGGAGGATGCCAGCAGCTGCAGGGACAGGGCAGGCCAAATGGGGGGCCAGGCAGAGGAGGCGCTCAGAGGGCAGCGGGCATAGCAGGGAGACTGTCCATGCAGATGGTCTACCACTGTCTTCTGGCGCCAGCCTGCACCCTGCACGCTCGATTGTGTCTCATTGCTGCCCTGCATCGCAGCACTCCAGCCACTTCCCACCATTACAAAATAGGGGTCAGTAGCCTCTGAGCCCACCTGTGTGATGGTGGGCATGCACTTGGTCATCTCGCGGGAGAAGGTGGCTGCCAGCTCCAGGGACGCCACCAGCGCCTGCAGCTCCTCCAGGGTGCCGTCCCACCCCACCTCAGCCGCTGCAGCACGGGGGCGGGGGTTGGTGAGTGATCCTTGAGGCGGAGTGAAGGCGTGCAGGTGAGAGGGCTTGCGCTAGGCCATGCAGGCGAAGGCACGCGGTGCATTTTAGTCCACCGCATAGCTGACTGCTGCAAGGCACACGCGAGAGACAGCAGAGGACAGCAGGAGACAGGGAACAGGCCGGCACTACACACACGACTTGCAGTACCGTGCTTGCTTACGTGAGCGCATGGGCTGGGCAGGCACTGCCTCCTCAGGGGCCTCCTCCTCTGCCGCCGCAGCCTCCTCCTGCTCCTCCTGCTCGCCCTCTTCATCCACCTCCATCTCCTCTGCAGACGCCTCCGCCTTGGCGACCACAGCTGCCTCGCCCTCTGCTGCCTCACCCTCTGCTGCCTCGCCCTCTGCCCCCTGGCCCTGCACTTCAATGTTCTCCTGGATGGCGTCGCCGTCAGGCGGCACCAGCTGATCCAGCATGGCGCGGTGGGTGGCCAGGGAGGCGTCGAAGCGGTCCACGGGCAGCTTGGGGCCAAAGGGATTGTGCAGCATGAGGGCCTGCAGCAGGCGCAGCGCCTCCTTGCGCACCAGCGAGGACTTGTCCTCCAGGCGGCCTGCTCGGGTGCGTGGGCAGGGCGGGGCGGCAGGATGACAGGGTTTGAGAAAGGAACCGCGACCAAAGCATCGCAGCAGCGGCACCACGCCATATCCAGCAACGGACCAGCAGTCCGGCCAGCATAGCCACGCGGTGCAGCAGCACAGCACAGCACTTCCAGTCCGCCAGCAGCAGCAGCAGCAGCAGCAGACGAGCGGCACAGGGTGCCGCCCCAACTGGGACTCCACCACACCCAGCACACCTCCACACCCACAAGGAGCCCCCTCACGCCCACAGCACACGCACCAGTCGCGATGTTGGTCACCATCTGCCAGTGGCCCAGCGGGATGGCGCGGTGCTCAGCCAGGTACTCCCACGTCTGCAGCACCGCCACGCGTGTGTAGCTGCTCTGGTCCCTGCACAATGCGGCACCAAAACGGGCAGCCACGGTGGATAGCTGCTGGGGCAGTACAAGCGTGGAGGCAGCTGCCAGGCACAGGCACAGGCACACAGGCAGCTGGCATGCCGCTGTACCCCCAACGCATCTGCCATGCAGCAGAGGGCAGCAGCAGAAGGAAGGGGGGGCACCTAGCTGTGCCCACAGTGTGGAGAGCAATCTCACCGGATGCGCTCGCACAGCAGGTCCAGCAGGTGCTGCTTGGACCGCAGGCGGGCCTGGGCGCCCTGCGCATCTGCTGCATCCGTTACAGCATTGCTGCAGGCGAGCAAGCAAGGAGAGCACAGGCCGAGCGGCACGTCATCAGGCAGAAGAGCACACTGGACAAATGTCAGGGTTGGGGCTGGGCTGCACACGGTGGCCATGCACCCTGTGGTCAGGTAGCAGCCCGGATCAGCGCAGTGCAGCGCAGTACAGCCAGGCCCACCTGTCAAAGGCCTTGTGCAGCAGGAAGCCGATGGCGTGCACGATGGCGCTGCGCAGCGCATAGGCCTTGCCGCCCAAGTGCGGCAGCAGCACCGCGATTTGGTGGCCCATCAGCCTGTTTGCGCGGGGAAGAGGCACGTAGGCAGACTGGCGGGTGAGTGGCTGCAGCGTGCACCAAAGAGCCAGCCTGGACAGCACAAACATGCATGCTAATGCAGGCAGCATCAGAAACCAACCAGCCTCTTAGAAACATGAACACTATAAACACAGCATGTACCGACTGCCTGTGCCGCTGCTGGCTACACACATGGCCACCCCTGCTTATCACACTCGACCCACCTGGGCAGATGGCTGGCCATCTCCTTGACAAAAGCCGCCACGCTGCGCACGCCCGCCTTCTCCCCCGATGCATTCTGCTGGCGCTCATACTCTGCTGGGTCCACCGCCGCAACCTCGCCCAGCACAGCAGCGGCCTGCATGGACAGTCGCAAGGGGATTGCCGGACTGGTGCCAACATGCCGCAGACACGGGTCTCCACTGCCTGAACCCCCAAGGGTTGGCCATGCATGCAGCTGCCCATCGCAGCCTTGCGTATTGCTGCAAAGGAGCCACAGGGGGTGTGGTCTGACACTCACAACCACACCCAGACGCAACCTGCCCCTGCCTCACGTACCAGGCGGCCATCGTCCCACTGCTGGATGGTGTAGCGCAGCGTTCCCGCCACCAGCACCGGGGTGTGCTCATACTTGGTCAGCAGGTCCACCAGGGCGCCTGCCGAGCAGAGAGTGCATCAGGACGGGGCCACATGGGCGACATTGGCAGGCAGCATGGCAGGCAGGCACATCTGCTGGCAGGCAGCACGCAGTACTCGTGTTCCACAAGCGGAGTGGCGCACCACCCTGTGCACCGATACAGCAGGACCGCTGCCCTCCGCCACCCATGCTGGCTCTGCAGCAGTCCTGCGCTCCGCCCACCGCACCCGTCACGTTGTCCAGCTGCTGATACTTGAGCGCCGCCAGCGCCAGGATGTGTGCCGCGTTCACCGCCTGCTCCTCGCACTTCACGCTGGCCGGGTCCTCCAGCGCGCTCGTGGCCTGGCAGGACCGGGGGGCGCAGAGCAGCAGTGCAGTAGCGTGGCGTGAGCTAGCTGCCAGCAGGCAAAAGGCCATGCATGTACCGTGGGCACATATGGCTGGCCCAGCACCAGGCCATCCCATGCGGGCAGGGTGTGGTGTGCTTGCTGCCATGCGCCTGCTCCCCTGCAGTCCTTTGCAGCGCCTTGCAGCGCTTCAAGAACCACCAGTCATGCCAGAACGCAAGAGGTGCCTCACCAGCTGCGTGGCCTTAATGAGCATGGCCTCGTCGGGGCCAGAAGGGCGGAAGAGCGCCCAGAGGTCGGTGTTGAGGGCCTGCGCCACCGCCTTGACAATCTTGGGGAACATTGTCCCCCAGTCCCAGCCGGCCATACCGCCCGCGGCGGCCGCCTTCTTCTTGCGCCCGCGCCCGCCAGCGGCGGCAGCTGTCATCTGCGACAGCTGCGAGGCCGCGTCAGCCTCCCCGCCCGCGGCGCCGCCTGCGGCCTCACGTGCCGCCACTGAGCTGATCCAGGCCAGGAAGAAGACATAGGCCTTGTAGGCAGAGCGGTGCTGGCGCACGGAGTCGGCGTCCTGAGCATCAGCTGGCACGGCCAGCAGCTTGTCGATCCAAGCGTTGAGGCAGGTCAGGCTGGAGCAGAGCGAGTCGATGAGCTGGCGGCGCTTGGGCCCCTCAATGCGTGGCCACACCGCCACCAGGCTGCATAGCTGGTCAAAGTTGGCCTGCTCCACCACGCAGAGTGGGTCTTGGTCGCACAGAACAAAGGCCAGGTCTGCGGAGGCACACAGGGGAGGTAACAGGGTGTGGACGGTGACGCCGGCAGGTGGCGGCGGGCGGCAACCAGTACTGCAGCCAGCGGCTGCGCCTCAACCATCGGATCGGGCGGGCTCAGTTAAGCGGCGTTGCCCCGACGGAGCGCCCTGCTGCGCCTCCGCCACCACCCCGCAGCGACAGCCCGCGTGCAGTTGAAAAGCTGGCCGCAGCTGCGCACTCTCTGCGGCGTCTCCAATCTCCTCGGCCGGGGCCTCCGACAGCTCTGCAAACGCCTCGCAGCGGAAGGCGAGCTCCGAGTCCAGCGCCCAGAGCTGTTCTGGCTCGCCAGGTATGGCGAACTCATCCATTGTCTGGGTGCAGCTTGGTTCCCTCGGGCAGCGCCCAGTAGAGTGGGGTGTGGGAAGTGCGCCTGATGCCGTGGCAGCTGGGAGGTGCCAGCTGTGCTTGAGCTGGCCAGCGCTGTTGGCGCCGCTGGTGCCGCTGGCGCAGTGGCGATGCGGACCCGTAGGGCATCAGCACGACATCTGCAAGCTTGTCTCACTCACGCCACTTTGTCCTCCACTGCATGTAAGGGCCCAGTTATAAACCTGCCCGGCACTCTTCGGCCCAGGTATGAATCTGCGCGGCACTCTTCACAGCCGTACTACAGTAGACATGTGTTCGGCACTTGCAGCAATGGCAGAAGCGGCGGCAACAGAGAACAGCCTTGAACCAATGCCAGTGCTGAGCACATTACACAACACACTTCTGACTGACGGCTAGCAGCAGCTACGTTGTTGCATCGGGGTTGGCTCGTCAACGGTGCGTGCGTTGCAATGCGCTGCTCTTGCTTTCAGGTCAAAATCTTTAGCTGGTCACCAGAGTCACCGTGACGCTTGACGCTTGGATGCAAACACATTTGAAATGCGAAAATGCCAGCTAGTGTTTGCCCACAGGCCCGCCCTGACTGCCGCTGCCGCTGCCTTGAAGGCAGTGCCTTCTACTGCCTTCGGCGGTGGCAACACCACCAGTGGTGATTCCCGAGGTGGCACCGACTGGCGCGGTCCACGATGTGCATCCCACGTTCTGAAATCCCTGCGGCCGCCTGAAGCTGAGGTTGCAGCTGTGCGAAGCAGGCTGCAGCCCAGAGCGGTAATTAGGTAAGGCGCGATCAGGCCGCCTTCAGGCCGCCTTAGCGGCACATCTGAACAAATCGCTAAACATTAATACCCTGTGCTGAGACCAATTGCAACAGTCGCGAGGGCACCGTGCTGAGAGTGAGGCGGGACGTCCGTGCGGTTGCATGCTGTGTTCAGCAACCAAGATCAACAGGCGTAACCCGAGTCCAGCTTACGGAGCGGTGTCCGGTGACCAGCACCGGTGCGCGAGCTGCGCACTCTCGCCAGGACCGATGTGCCAAGCGCGCTTCCCTGCTGACAAGCTGAAAATCACCTGATCCACTTGGTGCAGTGCGTAAGCCGCAGGTGAGCCAGCGACTCGGCCGGGCCTGGCGCGCCGCCGCCGCCGCCGCCGCCGGGTGGCTGCAGCTGGCGGCAGGCAGCATGTGCCGACGCCACCGTCTGCATGCCCAGCCTGCGTTCCAGCGCCCTCCCTTGACACGCTGCAACTCTTGGCTGCCTGCAGAACAGTGCCGCTAGCAGTGGCCCGGCAGCATGCGGCTCAAGCAGCAGCAGCGACGGCAGTCGCTGTTGGGGCCGCTCGTGCTGGTGCTGGGCATCGTGTGCGTGGTGCAGCTACAGCTGCTGCTGCGGCCACGAAGCAGGTGGGAACTACCTGATTTGGGCGCAACCTGCATGCCTGTCTGCAACGCCTGCCCCTCCCACCCGCCCGCATGTGTACACATGCATAGTTCACGCTGCCGCCGCCCTGTTGGGTGCGTCCTCCGAATGCAGCGGGTTTGACAACCAAGGCGGCCGCGCCGGCAGCGGCTCCGACTTGCTGTTTGGAGGTGCAGCGCAGCAGCAGGGGCAGGGGAAGCAGGAGGGGCCGCAGCTCCTTGAGGATGGGCAGCTGTCCTACGAGCTGTGGGTGCAGGTGCAGCGGCTGGAGGCTCGGGCGATACAGGCAGCCAAGGATGGGGATCTGGAAACAGTGGACAAGCTGTCCCTCAAAATAGCGCAGCTCACTGGCCACGACGTGGGTGCTGGCGCCAGCAGCGCTGCCAGCGACAGCCAAGGGGCGCAGGACGCGCACACGGCGGCTGCGGAGCAGCTGCGCGGCGCATCCATCGTGTTCGTCAGCTTTGCCAACGGCGCCTTCAACGACTTCATCTCCAACTGGGTGCTGGCGGTTCAGCGGCTGGGCTTCCCCTTCCTGGTGGGGGCCCTTGACAAGGACATGGCCACGGCAGCAGAGGCGGCGGGCTGGCCGCACCTGGACGTCTCCAAACTCGTGGGCTCCAACACGTCCTTCTTCCGGGCAAACTTCAACGTGTTTAGGAACATGGGGGCCACCAAGGTGGGCCGGGCAGCGGGGCGGGCCGCAGCGGGTGCTGCTGGGGTGGATGCTGAGCGGCGGGGGACGCTGCGGGGTGAGGGGGTGGGGCAAAGTAGGACAGCTGGCAGCGTGGCTCATGGACGTTGTGCAGGGTGCCCAAGGGGGAGTAGGCCTGCCGCCTGCTTGGCTGCCCCCATCCCCTTGCCTGCCGGCCTCTCCACCTCCTCAGCCGCCCTCTTTTTGAGGCCTTTCTGGTGCTGGCAAACGCACAATGTGTGCGTTCTTGGCCAGTTTGCTTACTGCCCAGCTTGCCCTCCGCAGGTCCAGCTGGTGCTGACGATGCTGGAGGACCTGCAGGTTGAAACGGTGGTGGTCTCGGACTCAGGTGGGCTACTCTCTCATGTTTTAAAGGTCCCATCCATGTATTGTGTTTCTGTGACTGCTGTCCGGTCACGTGCTGAGGCGCTGGCAATAGCATGCCAAGTTTTTTGCCCTACAACCTGCGCTGCGCCGCTCGCTCCAACCTGCCGCCTGCAGACACCGTCTGGCTGCATGATCCCTCCGAGTATTTCGACCAGCACCCAACAGCCGACTGGTTCATCTCCACAGACTGCCTGTCGCACCAGGTGGGGGCGGGGGGAGGGGAGGGCTGTGGCGGAGTATGATGGAAGTGGGAGAGGAGCCTGGGAGTTGGGAGTGTGAAGAAGCAAGCAACACCGGCAGCTGAGGGGTTCATCTCCACAGACTGCCTGCCTGCTGCATCAGGATGCAGCAGCGGAAGGGCAAAGGGGATGTGGGGAGGCCCGGAATCTTTCTTAGGGGAAGAGGGCATCCAGCACCTGCCGGAGGTCACCTCGAAGCTGCACCTTGCACCCGCTCCCACCCCGGGTGCCGTGCCTGGGTGCTGGCTGAGCTTGCTTGAGAGCAATGCCACTTCCTTCCGTGCTTGCTGCCCTGCCGTTTGCTTGCCCTCTTCCTGTGCTGCGCGCTCCCCTCCCTCTGCAGCCCTGTCATCATGCGTTGCGGTGGAAGCTGCACCCTGCATCTCACATGCCCTGCCCCCCCCTGCTCCGGTGCACGCAGACGGAGGCTGCGTGGAAGCCGTGGCACAACCAGCCGCGGTGCGGGCATGTGCCCAAGAATGGATGGGGCAAGGCCTTCAACACCGGCGTGTTTGCGGTGCGCAACCGCCCCGCGGCCAAGCAGCTGCTTGGGCTCTGGCGCGACTTTCTGCTGGACCCCTCGCGCACCACAACGACCGTGAAGAACTCGACCACGATTCTGGGTGTCACCGACCAGCTCGCGCTCAACATCCTGTTTGATGTAAGTGTGGGGCGCTGGGGTGGCTGACGGGGACGGGGTGAGCGAACGGGTGGTGGGTGTGTAAGGGTTTTGGTGGGCGGGTGCATGGGTGTGGGGATCAGAGTCGCGTGGTTGGGCAAGCGGCAAGGGTGCGGAGAAGGAGCGGCGAGCTGGGCGGGCACCTGCAGGCTGCTGCCGCTGTCCCGGCTGCCTCCCCACTAATGTCTGTCTGTCCACTCCCCAATGTGTGGCCTCGTTTGGAGGGCCGAAGCCGCGGCCTCACCCGCCCATCAGCCCGCTCACCTGCTTCCTCTCCGGCCCCCTGTGCTGGACAAGCCATGCCCAGTGGAGATGGCCAGTGAGGCTGAGCGAGTGCTGCATGCACACTGGAAACCGTGTACTGCCTTTCGGCACTGGTGGCACTGATGCTCGCAGGGAGGCAAGCCGGGCCCGCTGGAGGCAACACCAGAGGACGAGCGCGTGCTGCTGCTGCGCAACGGCACGCTGCGCCTGCACCCGCTGCCGGTGCTGCAGTTTGCCAGCGGGCACGTCGCCTTTGTGCAGCGCCTGCCATGGAAGTGAGGCGGGGCGGGGGAGGGCGGGCTGCGAGGGTGGGCCCTGCCAGCCTGCGCCGCACGCCTGCCCAACCCTGCACAGCCCCACCCGCAAACCAACACTCATGCACACACAACGACAGAGGCATGTTTCCACACCACACGACGCCATGCCCACATGCAGGTACGGTGTGGACCCCTACGTCGTGCACGCCACCTTCCAGCGCTACCCCACGCAGATGCACCGTGTCGGCAAGCGGGGGCGCTTCAGGTGGGCGGGAGGAAGGGCGGGAGGAAGGGAGGGAGGGGAGGGACCAGAGGGCCGGTCAGATCACTGCGGTGAGCGCAGTGCCACTCACCAGTGGTGGTTTGGCATGAATGAGCTGCCTCGCTGGACGCGTTGGGTCGGCAGCCAGGCGGGAAGGAGGGGAGGGCCGAGCGGGGGAGTGTGCTGCCTGGGCACTCGGGCATGTCGTCCGGAGTCCCGGCCTCACCGGAGGGGCCAGCACTGCGCCAGGTTGCTGGTTTGGGCTCCGGCTCACTGCCCTCTCTGCACTGTGCCCCTTTGCTCCGCTTTCAGTGTTCGTTTCTGCGGCGTGTGACAGTGTGCCGCGCACCGCGTGCCACGCCTGCCTGTCCTGCAGGGAGTTTGGCATGTGGTTCCTGGATAGTGAGGAGTACTATGCAGCCCCCGGGGCGCGCTACCTCACGTACGACAACGATGTGCGCCGAGTGGTGGCGGGCCTGCGCCTGCAGCAGTTTCCCGCGGGCCTGCCGCTGCTGTACAAGCACCTGGCGGCGGTCAGCTACCAGCTGGCGCTGTTCAGGTGACAGCGGGGGAATGCGAGGTGGTTTCAGCACGGGGCAGGGGGGAGAAATGTATGTCATCATTGATCAGGCTGAGGAGGAAGGACCGAGTGGGTGTGCCGCTCCGCAGGTGCTGCTGATGCGCAGGACAGGGGTGGGACCTGTGAAGAGCATGGCAGGAGTGGGTCGGCAGTGCAGGGCAGGGCGGTGATGAGGCGAATGATGAGGGGAGGTCTGCGGGTGGCACAGGCACGGTTCGGCTGCAGTGCACGGCACCCGTGCCTGCGCACCGCACACCCTGGCACAGATAGCTGCCGGCATCACTGCAGACAGCGCCCTCCCCTGGCGCCCTGCAGGGATGCGCTGGCTGTCGCCCAGATGCTCAACCGCACGCTGGTGCTGCCCAAGAGCTGGTGCTGGTGCGACTACGACTGGACGCCGCACGTGCTTGAAAAGTGCAAAATCAGGTGGGGCTGGCTGGATGACAGGCGGTTTGTGAGCGCGGGATGGGGCAAGAAGAGCCGACCCTGTGCTGCGCTGTGCCGTGCTGCGCTGCACAGGAGCAGCAATGTGGAGCTGTCTTGAGTGGAGCTGTGCCTGTTCCCTTCTGTGCTGTGTTCGATCGCCTGTCTTGCCTTCCATTCATGCCGGCCATGCTGCTTCAGGGGCAGCGACCTGGAGCTGCCCTTTG
Organism: Micractinium sp. NFX-FRZ; assembly: GCA_029339195.1. Taxonomy (NCBI): domain Eukaryota; kingdom Viridiplantae; phylum Chlorophyta; class Trebouxiophyceae; order Chlorellales; family Chlorellaceae; genus Micractinium; species Micractinium sp. NFX-FRZ. The sequence continues at coordinate 77,970 of JAPTJF010000208.1, forward strand.
AGTGCCCCTCCGACTTCGTGTTCCAGCTGCCTCATATGGAGGCGCAGGGGCTGGACTTCCGCATGCCCGGATTCCTGGACAACCCGCAGGTGGGCGCTGCGCTGCGCTGTGGCATGATCATGCTGTGCTGTGCTGTGCTGTGCTGTTCGATGTGAACAACCCGCAGGTGGTTGGGCCTTGTGCGCGAGGCTTGAGTGGGCACATGTCATGCCTGCTCTGCCACGCATGCATGGAGCCCTGCAGGTGAGCCATGTGTGAAGGCGAGCAATTGTCCCATGAAGGCGGGAATATTGACAGATAAAGAGGCAGGCAGCAGGCAGGCAGGCAGGACGCTGGGCTGACCTCCTGTGTGTCTCATCCGTTCGCACGGCATCTGGCGGGCCGCCCTGTGTGCCAACCCGCTGCTGCTCGCCGCGCCTGCCACCCCTGCCCTGCGCCGGTGCACAGGTGCCCGAGGGCGTGCGGCGGTGGCGTGCAGACGTGCCGATGGTGGCGGCAAAGCCGGAGGCCCCGCGCGTGCTGCCTGCGAGCACTGGCGTCACAGCGGTGGTGCTGCGCGCTGCCGTGCTGTGGCCGGGCATGGCGCAGCAGGAGCTGGAGGAAGCGCTGCGGCCGCTGAATGCGACAGCGGTCCTGAACATACAGTGAGTGGCGCCTGGACACAGGGGCTCCTGAGTCTTGTCTTGACAGATGTAGCCACGTTCAGCAGTGGTTGGTGGGCCTGCCTCCTGCCCTGCATGCGGTGTGGCACTGGCAGGGCGGGGCACCCAGCCGGAGCGCGCCGCCAGCATGCTGCTGCCCCGCTGCCCGGCCCACGCGACGTGGTACTTGCCCGCCCACCCTTCCTGGCCACCTCTCCTGCCCCATCCCCTCCTGCCCACCTCAGCCTGTTTGCCCCCGCATGCCCACCCAACTGCATCCTGCACCTCCCACTGCCCACCCCACCCGATCTCTGCAGCGGCATGCAGCCCGGGCTGGTGAAGGGGTTCGCTGACCTGGCACGAAACAAGGCATTTGATGCGGCCTACACTAATGCCACACGAGAGTTGTACTGGTGAGACATCAGATGTTGGTCCGTGAAAGTTATGAAGGCGCGCGGGGCGTGACGCATGACGCGCCTGCACTACCCTGCCCCACCCAGAAAGTACCTGCCACGTCACTGCAGCCCAACCTAGCCGCCTACACGACTACCACAACCTCTTGCAGGTGCTGCGCCGCCGAGGGGCGCGTCGACTGGGCCGCGTTCCCATATGCAAGGCCGCGCCCCTTTGCAGGTGCGGGTGTAGGACGTTTTGTAGTGTGCGTATGGTGGTGGGCACTGGGGTGGTCTTGCTTGTGGGCCACCTTTCCGTGCGCCAGGCATTTCCAGCCCACCCTGGCCTCTGCCTCTGCCCTGATTCTGCTGCAACAGCGCACTCGCAGCTAGATGTGCTGCGTGGGCACCCCCGGTGCTTGAGTGGTGCGTCATCCCTCTCTTCCCCTACCTCAACACACACACCTCCCCTCCCTGCCCTGCTTCTTCCTGCCTCCTTGACACCCCCCGCCACAGCTGGCTATGCCGCATGGACTGCCCCGGTTCTTGAGGTGCCAAAGTGGTGCGACATTCCACTGGGGCCGCCCAAGCTTAAAGAGAACACAGAGTATGGTGAGCGGCAGGGGCTGGGTGGGTGTTGGGCCAGGAACAGGGATTGCGTGAGCTGGCGCCTGCCCTGCGCTGCCCAGCTGGGGCCGCCTAAAGTTGATTGTGGTCAAGTATGGTGAGTGGATGGTATTTGGAGACTGCTTGGGGCGGGGGCACGGATGAAGCATCTGCCTGCCTGCCTGGCACATGCCGCCATGCTGCCCGCCCACCACCTACATACCTGCCCGCCCCCCCTGCTTCAGTGCGCTACTCCAACCACCCCTGCCAGTTCCTGCGCAACTCCACGGCTGCTGAGCTGGCGGCAGCGCTGGGATAGAAATGGCCCAGGAGCATGCCCGGCACCTGTGCTGCAACCTGGCCTCGCCGGCGCAGCCTGCGGGGTGCGCTCAGGCGCAGCAGCGTGCACTGTATTTCCCCCTCCAGCACTGTTTCCTGTTCCATACACCTAGTGTTGTGCCCCTTCCCAGCATTGATGACCGCCCATTTTTTCTGCAAGAACTCTCGCACGTGTGACTCAAGCGTCTGGATGGGGAGTCGTTATGGAACGAGGTGCAGTGGGGTGCACAGCGGTCTCTCCCGAGCTGGGGAGATCGGCATCTGTGATCGGCATCTGTGGCTGGGAGATGGTGGCTCCATGCACTCGTGAGCCTGCTTGTGCCTGCCGCTCTCTGCCAGTCACCACCGCACGCACCCTAGCCGAGGGGCTTCAACAAGCAGCAGCCTGCTCTACAGCCTGCAGGCAGAGACAGGGATCGAGCGGCAGCTGCGGCCGTCCGCGGCGCAGGCGGTCGCTCTGTGCGGCGGGCGGCCGCCCGCCGCGGCAGCCAGCATCGTCTTCACCCCGCCCGCCCGCCGTCGGGCCGTGTATGAACAGCTCGTAGGCCGCCGCAAGCTTGCGTTTACGGCAAGAGAGTAGGTCCGCCAAGAAGGCGGTCGACCTGCTGGACCCTTCCGGTCGGGGGCTGGGAGGTGGCTACTGTATCGACACGACTCCCATCGCACCCGCATAAGCTCAAATTGCCATTCGGCCACAGGATCTGTGTACGTGGGAGATCGGTCCCCTTTTTCGGGTTGCCCGGCCGGACCTTCTCTCGCTTTCAAGCCCCGCCAGGCCTCGCAAACACTACCGATCACGCTTCGAACCCGGCGAGTAAGCCTGACCGGAGGACCATCTCCAGCCGGCCATCAGCTTCCGACTTCTCAGAATGCGATAGCACCTCCCTCCGCTAGAGGCCCAAGATGTCGCTCTGATTCAGCCGGCAACGCGCCTGTGACTTTTATACCAAGCTTGTTGCAACACCAGCAGGGGAAGAGGCGTGGGCGTGGGAGGGTCGCTTCCCCAGGGCCTCTACTCCCAAACGCCCAATATGGAGCCGTGGCGGCACCTACAAACGTCTTAACAGGAGTAGCGGAGCTTTTAGGTGAGGCATAGGCTGGCAGGGAGGGCGGAGGCGACGAGCGGGCGGCTGCAGATAGCCAAGCTTCGCGGCCCACCGCTTCCAGCGGTCGGGAACCTCACTCTGGCATTGGTGACGCTTCCTTGCAGGCGCAGGGCGCGCCGGGAGGCATGCAGCGGTTCGCCGTGGGGGGCTCTGCAGGCCGTCGGGCCGCCCCCCGTTGGTGTCGTGCAGCGCTGCCGGCCGGCCTGGCAGCGCTCCTGCTCCTTACTGTGCACGTGCTGTCAGCTCTGCACTCATCAAGGTGCGCCTTAATGGTTCCAGGGGAAGGTGGTGCATGGACGCGCTCCGGCGTCGGCTTGGGCAGTGTTCTAAGCCCCACTTCATGCGAACCGTCACAACCTCGCCAGCTGCTTAGCATTGACTGCGCTGTGGGCGCAGGCTGCACTGGCAGCCCTGCTTCATTTCACACGCACCTTGGAGGCGACCGCTGCGCCACAACACTGCCGCAGCAGGTAAACAGACCCGCCGCCTAGATGCCCGCCCACCGTCTGCCGCCCCCGCTTCCTTTGCCCGCAGCCACGTTGACTGGGACGCTGATGTGGCGTTTGGCAGCGACACGGGCGCCAACGGGGAGGGCACGGGCAGCCACCGGCTGGAGATCTTGATGCGATCCATGGGGCGCAGGCGGCACCGGCGGCAGGCCGCCTCCATGCCCATCACAGGCGCCAGCCTGGCGGCGGCGCTTGCCAGCGGCGCGCACGCCGGCGGCACGCTGCAGCCGCCGCGCATGGGCGGCGGCGGCGGCGGGGGCGGCGGCAGCACCGCCGACGCGGCGGCAAGCACAGCAGCGGCCGCGTCCCAGCCCCCGGGCAACGTGCTGTTTGTCACGTTTGGCAACACAGCCTTCTTTGACTTCACGCACAACTGGGTGCTGAGCGTGAAGCGGCTGGGCGTGCCCTTTCTGGTGGGCGCACTGGACCGGGGGATGACGGAGAAGTGCAAAGCCGCCGGCTTCCCGGTGCTCAACTTGTGGCAGCAGACGCAGGTGGGTGAGGTGCCATGTCCCTGCTGCTGTGCCGGGAGGAACAGATGGGTGCTGGCAGTGGAAGGGCGCTGGTGCGGCACTCTACCTGAGGCAGGACAGCAGTGGTTGGTAGTTGGGGTAGCAGGATAGCAGTGGGTGGTGGTTGGGGTGGCAGGAAAGCAGTGCTTGGTAGTTGGGGTGGCAGGATAGCAGTGGGTGGTGGTTGGGGTGGCAGGAAAGCAGTGCTTGGTAGGTGGGGTGGCAGGAAGAGGGGGGTGCGACGTCTCCTACCTGCAATGCGCTGAAGAGCAGAGCAGCCGGGGGTGCCAGCACACGCAGCGCACGAGCCAGCCGCTGGGAGCATGCGCGCCTGGCTCACTGCCGCCAGCCCAGCTGCCCGCACATCAATCTCCAACATCAACCTCTCACTCTCATGCACACCGCCGACCTTCCTGCCCTCCCTGCCCGCTGCTGCTGCTGCAGGGCGGCGATGGCACCGATGACAGCAGCAGTAGCAGCAGCAGCGGCAGCGGAGGTGGCGGAAAGCAGGGCGGCAGCAGCTTTGATGCAGACACGCAAGGCGAGAGCGGGGATACCTCCAACTTCTTCCGAGCCAACTTCACCACCTTTAGGAACATGGGGGCGTCAAAGGTGGGCGGGGCGCTGAACCACAAACAGGCAGCGGGGCAGGTCGTTTGTGTGTTGGCGTTGCTCTGTTCAACCTCAACACTCCCACTTGGGAGGGCATGGGTCGGTCGGGGTGCTGCCGCCCCTTGGACGCGTCAGCTGCGCCGCCAGCGCTCTCCCAGGCAGCCCAGGGTGCAGCTCCTGCAGCGACAGCCGATGGCCGGGGCAGCGTGGCCCGGGCCTCCAACATGCATGCATGCTTGATGACGGGCGCCATGTCATCAAGGCCCAGCTGCTGCGTGGCTGCTGCTGGCCGTCCTTGCGCCTTGTCAGCTAAGCAGCCCTGCCCGTTGCCCTGCGCCCCTCTGCCCCTCAGGTCCAGCTGACGCTCAGCCTCCTAGAAGCAGACAACGGAATAGACGTTGTGGTGGTCTCCGACTCTGGTGGGTGCCCGCCCGCCTCCCCCTGGCCTGCCAGGGGTGGCCCGCCCTGCATGCCCCGCCCCGCCGGCCGGCCGGCTCTCCCGCCCAGGCCACGCGTGATCGCCGGTTGGGTGCACTTTTTGAGGCACCTCTCTGGCCCCTGGGCATGCATATCCATGAGGCAGCCATGCGGTGCACTTGTTTGCCCCGCAGCTGCGCACCTCACGCCCTTCCGACGCTGTGCCTGCTGTGCATGCTGCTACTTCCATTCTCCCTGAGGCAGGGCAGGTGGCCCAACGGCTGTCCCACTGCCCTCGCTCCCTCCTGCCTGCCCGCCCGCAGACACGGTATGGCAGCGAGACCCCTCTGACTATTTTGAGCAGCACCCAACCGCCGACTGGCTCATCTCCACGGACTGCCTGTCGCACGAGGTGCGTGCTGTGCGGTGCTGTGCCATGCTGTGGCAGGCTGCGCTGTGACGCTGTGATGCGTTGTGCTGTGCTGGCGAGCATGCCTTTCAGTGCAGCAGTCCGAGCACGGTGCTGCCCATGCCCTACTCCTCACCCGCTCCTACTGCGGCCACCTTGCCCTCCCTCCTGCCCAGCTGCCCGCCCGCGGGACCCCCGCCCACCTTGCCCACCCGCCTGCCTGCTGTGGCTGCTGTGCTTCGGCTGCGCTGTGGTGCACCAGCTGGGCAGCGATGCTTATGGCACCTGGCCCTGTCCTCTTGCTCACTTGCTACCCCCACCAGCTCTCCTCCCCTCCTGCCCACCCTCACCCCCGCAGCTGGAGCTGGCTTGGGCGCCTGGGCACAACCAGCCTCGCTGCGGCCACATACCAGGCAACATATGGGGGAGGGCATACAACACTGGCGTGTTTGCGGTGCGCAACCGCCCCGCGGCCAAGCACGTGCTGGGGCTGTGGCGCGACGTGTTGCTGGACCCCTCGCGCACCACAACCATGGTGAGCTGACCCTGTGCCTGCCTGCCTGCCTGCAACCCTGCCTGCATGCAGACTTTGACTGCCCTCTGCCTGCCTGCCTGCAAGCCTGCCTGCACATTTTGTCTTGTCTGCCTGCCAGCATGTCCGCCCGCCAGCCTCCCCGCGGTGAATCGCATGCCGCCGTGGAGACTCGTGCCGATGACACGTGTACCCCGTACCGCTGTCCTCTGCCCTGCAGGGCGGCACGAACAGCACGTTTGGCATCACTGACCAACTAGCGCTCAACATACTGCTGGAAGAGGCAAGTGGGGTGTGGGTGTGGGTGTGTGTGTGTGTGGGGCCGGGGGGCAGAGGGGGGCGTTCAGGGTGGGGGCCAGTAGCCAGGGAGTCGCGGCATGATTTGGCATGGGGGGGGGGGGGGGGGGGGGGGGGGGGGGGGGGGGGGGGGGGGGGGGGGGGGGGGGGGGGGGGGTAGGTTGAGGTAGGGGCAGGGGGATACGAAGAGGGAGGGGAGAGGAGGGAGAAGAGAGGGGTGAGGGGAGGGCTGCCAAATGGCATTTTGGGGGCCAGGAGCGTCACCGCCCAGCGGGCGTTCACGGTGTGTGTGGGGAGGCGGGCGAGGGACGAGGGGTAGGGGAAGTGCTATCAGTGTGCCAATACTAACAACTAATCTTGCCGGCCCCCCTGCTCGCCCCTGCAGAGCAGCGAGTGGAAGCTGGATGCTGATCCAGAAGACGTGCGCACCACGCTGCTTCGCAACGGCACGCTGCGCCTGCACCCGCTCCCGGTGCTGCAGTTTGCCAGCGGGCACGTCGCCTTTGTGCAGCGCCTGCCCTGGAAGTGAGGCGGGGCGGGGCGGGGCGGGGCGGGGACGGGGCGGGGAAGTTCGTGGAGAGCAACAAGCAGGGGCGGGCAGCGGTGGGGCAGGGGCGAGGGTCGGGGGGCAAGGGTCGGTGGCGTGTGCCTGTGTGCGCGCAGCCCAGGGCAGGTCGCCGGTGCCTGCATGCCACACTCCGGCGCTGGCATCACACCACGTCCCCAGAAGCAGCAGAAGATTGCAGCCCGAGGGCGTGGGGTTGCGGAAGCCAACAGGAAACGAAGCCAACGGCACCATTCTTACCATGTCCCCAGCCATGTTTGCCATGCCCCCCTCGCATCATTCCACCCACGCCCAAGGCACACACAAGCTTGCTCAGGCCTCGCACTGCCCTCCGTAGCATAGGCGGGCCTAGGTTTTGACCTTCTGTGCTTCCAAACGCCAGGGAGGTGCACAGTCTGCTCTTAACCCATGCATCACCCACGCCCCCGCTGTGTGCGCAGGTACGGTGTGGACCCCTACGTCGTGCACGCCACCTTCCAGCGCTACTCCACCGGCCTCTCCCGCTACGGCAAGCGTGGCCGCTTCAGGTGGGCAGCCGGGCGGGACGGTGGAGGACGGAGGGGCCGCGGAGGGGTGGGGGGGTCTGGCAAGGCTCCTCACAGCAGGATTGAGCGAGGGGCAGCGGGCAGACTTGAAAGGGTGCCAACCATCCCTTGCCTGTTCACTGTCATAGGGGATTGTTGCGGATGGCTCGCCAGGTTGCATGCAGCAGTACAGTACTAGCGGGCTCCGCTGGCTGCAGCGGTGTGCTCACGTGTCGGCCTGTGGCCTCCCCTGCCCTGCAGACAGTTTGGCATGTGGTTCCTGGACGGCCCGGAATACTACTCCCCCGCCGGCGCCCGGTACCTCACGTACCAGAACGACGTGAGGCAGTACGTGGACGACCTGACCAAGAGGCAGTTCGATGGCGCGCTGCCCCTGCTGTACAAGCACATCATCGCCGTCAGCTACCAGCTGGCGCAGTTCAGGTGTGGCGGGGTCACATTCAGGGGCCCGCTCTTGAGCGTGGGATGCATGGGTCTTCTGAGCAGCATGGCCCCAGAACTGGGTGACTAGTGTGGGGGCCCATCACATGCACACATACATGCCAGTCATGCCCATTGGGATCGGCCACGTGGGCAATGGGAGGAGGGGCGGCGCTGTGGGACGATGTGCTCCAGCAGCACATCGTCCCAGGTCAACTGCCAGCTGGTGCAGTTCGGGTGCACGAGGGCAGCGGGAGGGCAGATAGACGCGCTTCAGACTCACAGCAAGGAGCGGGGGCAGCTTGAGTGCCGCCGCACCCGCTTGCATGGCGGTGTTCAACGGGCACCTTGCTGGCAGAACGCACCACTGTCCCCCGGCTTTCTTCCCGCCCTGCAGGGATGCCCTGGCGGCCTCACAGATGCTCGACCGCACGCTGGTGCTGCCCAAGAGCTGGTGCTGGTGCGACTACGACTGGACGCCGCACGTGGTGGAGAGGTGCAAGATCAGGTGGGTGGGTGGGTGGGTGGGGGCTGGGGGGAAGAAGAAGAAGATTACAGCCCGAGGGCGTGGAGTTGAGGAAGCCAACAGGAAATTAAGCCAAAGGCACCAGTCAGCTACCATGGGGGGGGCTGGGGGGCGCATGTTTGCAGGCTGGGTGGCGTAAGTAAGTGTGCAGGCTGGGTGGCGCATGTGTGGGGTCTGGATGGGGTGCTTGCGTCATCAGGGGTGCATGGTGCCGGCTCAAGCAATTCGATCTGTGCAGCACACACCGGCGCTCTCTGTGCTCATGCCACGGGGCTGTGCCGCGGGGCAACAGCACCCGCACTCGGCACCAATGGCAGCACCTCTCTCGCCGCGCATGTGTGGAGGCTGGCCTGCCAGGGGCAGCGCCCTGCACCCGACCCCTTCCGGCTCCCTAACCAGCCAGCCCACCTGCCGTGCCGTGCCGTGCAGGGGCAGCGACTTGCGCCTGCCCTTTGAGTGCCCCGCCGACTTTGTGTTCCACATACCCTTCATGGACCTCCACCCAGACCTCACATCAGCCTACCGGGTGCCCGGGTTCCTGGAAGATCCAAGGGTGAGGCCGGCTGTGCAAAGATGGCGTGATGCTTAGTTTTTGTTTGTTGTTTGTTTTGCTTTGCTTTGCTTTGTTTTCGGCACTTCTCTCGTGTCACGGGCTGCCTGCCTGCCTACGAAGGCAGGCATCATCGTGCTGCCTGCCACGCTTCGCACGACCCTCCGTCATGCCCCGCCCTCCCACCCGCCCCCGCTGTGCACGCCCCACACCTCCCAGGTGCCAGCCCCTCCCCTCCCCACTGCACGAAACGGAACTCCAACCAAATCCCTCTCTGCACTGGACCCCGTCCCTCGTTTGCAGGCGCCCGCAGAGCTGCGCCTGTCCCGCGCCGAGGTGCGCGTGTCGGACCGCCCGCGCCAACCTGGCGGCCTGGCTGGCGGCGCCCTCGGCGGCGCGGCAGCCGACCGCGCTGTGCTGGCAGCGTCCGATGCGGCGGCGGGGGTGCTGTACCTGGACTCGACACAGCAGGAGCTGCTGGCAGTCACAAACCCGCTGCAGGCGACCGCTGTGTTAGAGCTGACGTGAGTGTTGGGGGGTGCGTTGCACCTGGGTGCACGCTGCCGTGCTGGGCGGTGCTGGGGGGCGGTGGGCTGGTGTGACGAGTTGCTTTGCTGTGGTTGGCACCTGCATGAAGCAGTGGGCCATACAGGTGGCGTGACTGTGTGACTGGCTTGGGGAATGCCTGCTTCGTTTCGGGCGTGGGCACAGCATGCTGCCACCGAAAGCTTCTCCACCTCAACGATCGCTCACGCGCCCCCTGCCTGCCTGCTCCCCCCCTCCTCCCCCCACTCGCGCGCTTGCAGGCACATGCGGCCGGGCCTGCTGCGCGGGTTTGACCGGCTGGAGGACTCGGTTGCCTTTGACACCCTGTACAGCAACATCACAGCCGAGCTGGTGAGATAGGGGGGGGGTGCCGGTTTGTGGCTTTGGGCTGTCGAGAAGGGCAGGGCTGGCTAGGTGAACGCCGGCCGGGGGGCGGGGTCGTGCTGCTGGGGGAGCAAGGAAGGCAACGGTGGGGTGGAGGCTTCCTTCCGAGTGTACCTCTGAGTGTACCTCTGAGTGTACCTCTGAGTGTATCTCTGAGTGTACCTCACTGTGTGCACATCAACACATCCAGCAAAGCCGGCGTCATGAGAAGGCGGGGTGTGTGAGCGATTGCGGGATTGCGGAGCCCCAGAAGGGAGGAGGGCGCCGCGGTGCACGGAGCCACGGCGCACAGCGACGTGCAGCACACCCACCCGGCCGTCCCCCGCCCGTGCCCCCCCCCATGCCCCCCGCCTGCCGCCGCAGTACTGGTGCTGCGCCGCAGAGGGCGGTCTGGAAAAGGCTGCCTTTTGGTACGAGCTGCCCCGCCCCTATAGCGACATGCACATCAACGGGTACAGCCCCTGGGCGGCGCCCACCATGCAGCGCCCCACCTGGTGCGACGACCCAGACTTGACAGAGGAGGAGCGCGAGTGGAGCGCGTACGCCAACCACCCCTGCCAGTTCCTGGGCAATGCCACGGCGGCGGCCATCGCAGCGGCGCTGTCATAGTGGAGGCCCGGGAAAAAGATTGACAGCTGCACCACACGTGGCATGCAGCTACTTGTATTGCTGCTGCTGCTGCTGCCGCCGCCTCCTGGCAGGAAGCTGCCGGGACCGGCCATGTGCCTGTGCCTGTGCCTCCCCGTTTTTGAGTGCCCTCCTTGTTTTCCCTCTGCCTGCGCCTACCCCTGCCCTGTACTGCTACGCGTGCCCAAGCCCCCCCCCGCACCGCCCTCGGTCTTTTCCCCTCCCAGCCTACGTGTCCCTACCCCAATATGCGAGCGCCCCTCTTCGCGTGTCCCAAGACCCCCCACCTGTGCTTTCCCTGCTCACGGCCCCCCGCCCCCCAGCTGCGCCGCTTGCCCCTTCCCGCTCGTACCTATGCTCTGCTCTGCCCTGTGTCGCCACTGCCTCCAATGTCTCCACCCTGTCCTTCAGCATTCATTCAACATTCAAGCGTGCGCCACATATCCGGCCGCAATCCAACACGCCTCCATCTTGCACCATGCCAACTTGTTTTATTCTCCTCTTCCCTGCACGCTGCCTCCCCCTGGCCCATCCTGTCCTGCCTCCCCTCTCTCACTCTCTGATCCCTTGCCCCAAGCGCCGCCAGAGGCACCCCTCGGTGCACCGCCCGCCTCATGACACGAATACGCCCCGCCTCCCACCAGCCCGGCGGGTGTAGCATACCATGCAGCATGCTGTAACTCCGCTATCACCGGACACACTTGAAAGCAGCCCCACTGCCTGTGCAGCCCTGCTCTGTGCGTGCCCAGCAGAGGCATATGCATGAGAGCAGGCAGGCTAGCTGGCGCCAGGGCTGGCTGCCAGGGCTGGCACATGGCACCGCCCCATGCCTGCCCTGTGTTTTGCTCTCGACTTGATCTTTTGATTGACAATGGCGAAATGGGAGGGGCCGAGGCTCAGGAAGGCATGCCACTCACAGCATGCCACTCACAGCAATCCGGCAGCTGCCTGCTGCAGCACGCTGCACCTCCTGCCCGCATCCCTGCCTGCCTGCTGTGCCTGCCGTGGCTCCATGCCATCCCTCTGCTCAGCCAAGCTCCCTGCCCGCCTGATGCTCTGGGCAGCTGGCCGCCAGCCGCGTGCACTGCCTGGCAGGCGGATGGCGGAGGGGCTGCTGGCCGCGGCAGGCCTGACGCACGTTTCACACCATGGGTTGGGCGTTGCTTGCGCCCTCCCCCTCCCCCTGCTCTCTGTCACTGCTCCAGCAGATCGGCAGCAGCCTGCTGCACCTCCTCCAGGGCTTCGTTGATGGCGGTGATGCAGGCCTGCAGGGGGTTGTGCGGATTCCCATTGAGAGGGTGTGGTTCAGCAGGACAGCAAGGGCTGCAGGTGTGCGGGCATGCACAGGGTGCATGCGAAGGGGAAGCCTCCCCCGGGCATGTGCGCCGCTGCACGGCGCTGTTCAAAGTGCAGGGCGTCGAGCAGGCGCGGTTTGGTGGGCAGCGAGCAGGGGGGGGGCACGAGGGGGCATGTGGTGCGCAGCGGGCTGGCGTGGGGCACGGGGGGCAGGCGCTTGTGGGCGGCAAGCCCCGCCACGCCGCCTCCCACCACGGCCACTCGTGGGGGCGGGGCGGCTGCGGAGAACGTGTGTGCCATCACCGCTTGAGAGCGCGCAGCAGCTCAAGAGATGGTGCACGCATGCTGCCAAGTAGGGGTCACCTGTAGCAACTGGAATGTCTCACGCACAGCCGCTGAGTACTCGGCCTGCAGCGCACCGGGCAAGCAGGCAGGCAGGGTAAAAGGGGGCGTGGCAGATGCATGAATGACGCTTGCTGCTGGCACAGGCTTGGCAATGTGTGCTCCGCCTGCTGTGCGTGCTACTGTATGCCTGCTGTGCCTGCCATGCCTGCCGCACCTGCGTGGGCTCGTCCGTCGGCGCCTCGTGCATGCAGCCAACGCCGCACAGGTGCCCCTGCAGCAGGTCGGCCACGCCGGGTGCCAGGCTGGCAGCAGCTGCCTCCTCGTGCTGCCAGCTGTGTAGAGGGCGGGGGGCAGGGGGCAGCGGCGGGGTGCATGGAGGGGAAGAGGGGAGGCAGGGGATCGTTGACGCATGGGTCAGACATGGGCGGCCTTGTGTGTGTGCAGCATACAGAGGCAGCAGCATGGCGGGCTTTGGAGAGGCAGCGGGCAGACCGGGTGCTGTCCAACCCCAGTGGATAGCCAGAGTGCCGCCCAAGCTGCCTTGAGCAGAGCGCTCCCAGCATGTCTCCCTGGCTTGTGAGGTAGGCAAGCAGGGGGCACAAGCCACCGGGGAGGTGGCCGCTGTACTCCCCTTGGCCAGGGTGGCAGAGGGCTGCTCTGTGGCACCCCTCAACAGACGGCTCACTACAACACCACGCTCGGGCACACGCGTGAAGCGCTGCTGTGAGTGGTCCATTTCCAGAGCCTGCAGAGCTGCACCCAAGCCTTTGCAGTCATCCTACCTCCCCACAGCACATGCATGCACACACACACCACCTCACCTGAAGCGCTGCTGCGAGTGCGCCGCCTTGAGCGCCTGCAGCGCCAGCGTCAGGCGCAGCTTCTCGCGCTCGTTTTCCTGTACCGGCAAGGCAGGGCGGGGCAGGGGGCCAGGGGCGCAGTTTGGAAAGCATGCACATGGAGCAGGTGCCCGCTCTCCTTCACGGGTGCCTGCCAGGTGCCATGCTGCTGACAACCCAATGTGCGCCTGCCCGCCCTCTCTCAAGGGTTCCAAACCACACACACGCACGTCTCAGGCCCAAAGCAAGCACCTGCACCGTGCGCAGCAGCCCCGCCAGCTCCTGCTGCCCGCCCTCCGCCAGCGCCGCCTCTACGGCCCGCACGCGCCCGCTCAGCTCCTGGAACTGCCCCGTGAGCTCCACAACCACGTAGCTGCACGGGGTTGCATGGGATTGCATGGTAACGAGGGAGGGGGTCAGTAACAAAATGTAGACAGCACTGATTGGCTAGAAATGCTCCGTCCGCCCCCCCCAGCCACATAGCTGCACCGGGTTGCATGGGATATCTGAAACAGAGGCTGCAGGATGGCTAGCCAGGCGGCCGCCCGCTGATCTTGTGAGGCTGCACTGCCAGCACAGCAGCCATGCGGCGACACGGCGGAGGCCGACGCAGGGAGCAAGGGAGGGAAGAGGCAGGGCAGGGGGGAGGCATGCCGTGCGTGCACATGCCCCCACAATGGCGCCACCCTCGGCCGGGCCCCCGCCCCTCCATGCACGATGTCAAACGCCTCACCGGTACGGTCCCTCAGCCTTGGTCTGCAAGTACGCCCTGAAGGCAGCGTCAAAGCGGCGGTACGCCGCCGCCCGCTCCCGCTGTACCGCCTGGAACGCATCCACCAGATCCAGCATACCGCCCCTGCCGCCGCCCCCTGGGCTGCCACCGCCTGGGGCGCCGCTGCCATTGCTGGTGCCGTTGCGTGCATCAGCAGCAGCCTGCTGCTGCTGCTGCTGCTGCTGCTGCGTGCCCTGCTGCGCCTGCTGTGCGCCGGATGCCGGGGGCAGCACCTGCGGGCTCATCTCTCTCTCGGCTGCTGCTTGCTCCTCCTGGCTGCTGCTGTGCTTGTGAACCTGCTGCGGAGCCGCCCGCCTGCCTGCCCACCTGCCTGTAGCACCACCTGGTGACCTGGCTGTGTGGCTGACCCGCCTGGCGGAGTTGGTGGCTGTCTGGCTGTCTGGCTGGAGCTCCAGGCACTGCCACTCGCGCCGCCCGCCTCGCTGCCGCTCGGTGCTGCCGCCTCACTGCTGGTCCCTCTTGGGCTCAAAGCGCAGGCCCTGCTGCCACTCCAGCACCTTGTCTGACACCCACTGCGCCCACTTCTCCTGCACCCGGCAGGGCGGGCAGCAGGCAGGCTTGGGCACATCCGAGCATGCAGCCTGCTGCCCCTTGTGTCGCATGCCATGCGCATTCGAGCAGACGTGGTAGGGTTTGCATCACGCGCAAGCCAGGGCAGCATGGCCCCAACCACGCCTATGCAAGCACAGGCCGCCACCAGGCCTCTGCCTACCTTGATGAACAGGTGCGTGTCGTCCAGAGATTCAATCACAAAGCGGTCTGCCGGCGGCTGCTGCTCGTTCAGGGCTCGGATGTACTCGATGAGAGCGACGTCGCTGCAGGAGTGAAGCACAGGAAGCAGGAGGCGAGGGGTGGGCAGTGCTGGGAAGCCATGCTGCAAAGGGGGTCGGCAGAGGGGGTCGCTCTGGCTGGCTGTGGGGCTGGCGAGGCTTGCATGGAAGGGGTGAAGCACACAGGCAATGCTTCCTGCCAACTCACCCAGTGAGTAAGAAGCCCTGGGTTGCAGTCACCATCTGCAGGATTTTAGAACAAGGGCAGGCGCAGGGCATGTATCAGCTCTCGCGCAGTGGGCAGGCGGCGGCCAGCGGCCAGCGGCAACGGCCAGCGGCGCAGCCTGCTCTGGCGTCCCCATCTCGTAGCACCAGCGATGAGTGTCTTATTCTCGACAAGGCAGCAGTTTACCAGCAACCCCAAGGCGAGGTGATCAATGTGTGCTCACTCAGCAGCGATGCCAGCGGCTTGCCAAGCCTGCGAGCGGATGCCCTGTTCGTCAAGGGGTGACAATTGCTCTGCCAAGACCGCGACCGGCGTAACAAGCGCAGGCCAGCACGCAGCACGACCTTGGCGCGCTCCTTCCAGGGCTTTGCACGGGTCCCTGGCATGGTCCCTGATCACAGTCATGGCTGATAACTTCTCACATCCCAGCAGGGGGCGTCTCCGACAGCCGGGAGCTGAGGCTCCGCGCCCAGAGCGCATTGGAGGACGCAGGCCTGGAGTTGCAGCTGGACAGCTATCAGCAGGCGGCTTGGTGCGCCGGGAGGGCCCCCATGCTTGCGGAGAGGGAGAGGTCGCGCTAGCAGGGGGCGGGGCAGATGCGGCACTGCGAGCGGCGGCAACAATCTGCTGGCCTCTTTGCTGCATCCCCGGCCACGCACGCCACCTGGCAGCCGCCTGCATGCTTCCAATTTCACGTGCAAAGAGCCAGCCCCAGGCCTCACTTGAGCTCCGCCAGGTTCCGCTGCTCCTGCGCGTGGGCCAGAGCACGCGCCCGCCCGCCTGCCCACTGCCCACAATGCAACGCCTCTGAGCTGGCTGCCTCCGCGCGGCTGACCTACCACACACAAGCCAAAACACTTGCACCCGTGTGGCCACTACCTGCAGGCGCGACATCCAGTCTGGGCACAATGCGCTGGTGACGGGGCCAGCGGAACGGGCAAGAGCGCCCTGCTGAGCCACGTCACTCGCCAGCTGGAGGTGATGGGGCGCGAGTATGCACTCACCGCCCTCACCGGCCAGGCAGCGGAGCTGGTGGGCGGTGCCATGCTGCACTCCTGCCTCGGTGGGTGGGTGGGGTGGGTGGGGGGCTGGTTGGTGGGGATCAGCTGGGGCGGGCGGGCGGCGGGGGGTGGCGCTGGCGCAGGCCAGGCAGTGGAGCGGGTGAGCGGGGCACTGCTGCACCCCTGCTGCATGGTTTGCTGCGCGACGGCACGGCAAGGGTGTTCGGGGCTCTGCCGGGCGGGGAATGATGGAATTGGGGTTGGGGCCACACGCACACACACGTCAAAGTTCTTGGATCAGCCTGCCGTCGATTGCTGTTCTGCACCCTCCCATGCACGCCTCACCCTGCATCCCCAACCCTGCCCCAGGTTGGAGCAAGCCGCAGACTGCGAAGGATTTTTACATTGACGCACGCCGCCACGCGTGGCTGCACAGGCTGCGGGTGCTGATCGTGGACGAGGTGTTGCTCAGGTGGGGCAGTGGCGGTGGATGAAGTGGTAGTACCCCGGCGATACATATAGCAAACAAAAGACTCGCACACTCGTGGCTGAAGTAGTGGGAAGGTCGGGAGGGATGCTTGTGAGCAGGGCGGGCAGGAAGGGGAGGGGGAATCAAAGACAGGGAGGCAGGAGTTGTTGTATGGAATTAGGCTAATGCTCGAAGCACATTGCAATGGACTTGCCAGCTGATGCCCTCATCGACGCCTCGTTGGCTACCCCAGCCGCTCAGCGCCAGCTGCTCTACCTCTGCCGGCCGTGCATGCCCAGGAGAACCCACCCTGCGTACCCACCCACCCACCCACCCCTGCCCGCCCTCCCACACCACGCTCCTCCCCTATTGGCAGGGCATGGAGCGCGTCTACCTCGCCATTCACACGGTGGCACCCAAGGCCTACTTCAACGATGGCCCAGGTGGGGCGCAGAGGGGGCTGCAGAGGGAGGGAGGGGAGCGAGCATGCCAGTGTATGCCTGCCTGCCTGCCTGCCTGCCTGCCTGCCTGTTGGCTCTGTCAATCAAGTTGAAGGCATGCCCTGCAAGGAAAAGAGGCGGCTGCAGCTGCAGGCCATGTACTGTGCGCCTCCCCCCCGCGTCACTTTCCTCGCGTCGCCTGCGCTCTCTGCTGCAGGCGAGCAGGAGGAGCAGCGGCGGCAGCTGCAGGCCACGATGCCCGCGGTGCTGCAGGGGCACCGCAAGATCACGGAGACGCTGGAGCTGAAGCAAGGGGCGCAGGCAGGCAGTGACAGGGTTGCGCGGGGTGCCATGCTGCCATGCTGCCATGCTGCCCTGTCCCTGCACTCTGCCTACCCCTCCCGCCAAGCCAGCGGGGCGGTTGCCTCGCAACCTGCCCATCTGCCTCTCAACTCCTGCATCGCCCCTCCCTCCCTCCCTCCCCACACGTTCCTTCTCTTTTGCCAGGTCGTCGAGGCCCTGCCCAGCACCTGGCGCCGGAGCTGGGAGGCACTGGCCATGCTGACCTAGGCCAGGTGCGTGCTTTGGGGTGGCCATGCGCTTGCTGCACAGCGAGCACACCGAGCAGGCGCGTGTGCCTGGCAAAGATGTCAGGTGAAGGAGGCGATGTGACGGGGGGATGAGGGGGCCAGGCATGATCTGCGCATGCCGACCGGGCTACGACTGGGCAGGGTAGAGTGGGTGTGTTGAGAGCTTCTTGTGCCGGGGGGCACAAGGAGGGAAAGATGCTGGCAGCGCATGGTGCGGGAGGCGGCAGCGGAGGGTAGGGGGCACGGGCAGGGTGGAGCAGACAGGCGGGGAGTGGGCAGGCGGGCCAGGCGGGAGGGGGGCACAGGATATGGGCGCACACTGGTTTCCTTATGCAACCGAGTAAACCTGCGAATTACCCTCCCTGCCCCTTCTCCTGCCCCGTCTGTCTGCAGTGTCGGCAGGCCTGCCATGGCGTTGCGCTGCGGCATGGCGTGGCGGCGCGGGCAGGGTGGGCACGGTTCCTCCTTCAATGTCGTCCCGCCGTCCCAGCAGGTGCAACAGCGAGGGCAGCAGCAGCAGCAGCAGCAAGCGGGGACAGGACAGGCATCGGGAGCAGCAGCAGCTGCAGCAGCAGCAGCAGCGGGGACAGGACAGGCAGCGTGGCAGAGGGAGGTGAGGAGGCACCACAGCAGCCGAGTCGGCAGCGAGGTTCCGCAGCTGTCGGCAGACGTGCGGGGCGGCGCCTCATTCTGGCATCACCCATCACAGCTGGAGCGCTCAGCGCCAAGCGTGGTACGGCCGTGGAGCTGGGACAGAAACTGGCAGGGGCGGTCTGGGTAAGGCGGAGGACGAGGGCCTTGCCTTGGGATGGCTGCAGGCAGGCAGCTGTCAGATTGCGGGTTGCTGGATGGCAGGCACAGCGCAGTTGCCAGCAAGCAAAGAGCTTGTAGGCTGCAGTCCTGCAGCACCTGTGCCTTCCCAGCGGTGGCCCTACCGTTTCACTGCGCGCCCCCCCGCCCCAACCCGATGGCCCCTCCATTGCCGGCTGCAGCGGAGGACAGCTGGCGCTCACAAACCGCCATCCCGCACCTGCTGCAGCATCCCGACTTTGCGGCGGCGCTGGCCTGGATGTTACTACGCACCCTCCCGGGCAGGTGATGTTTTGGTTTTTGGGTGCTGTGCTTGCAGGAGTGCTGCTGCGTGCCTGGGTGGTGGTGGGTTCCCACCTTGCCAGCGCTCGTGCTGGGTGCGCCTGTTGCCTGCCAGGGCTGCGGGCTGGGAGGTGTCAGCCGCCTTTCGGCGCTGTGTTGCTTGCCATGCTGCTGCCGCTGCACTTGCGAGGCAGGGTTGCTGCGCGTGATCTGCCCCTCTGCTGTGCTGTGCTCCCTTTCCATCGCGCAGGCAAGAGCAGAGAGTCCGAGTGACGCCTCCCGGCCCCCTCACTCCTGCTGGCACATGCTCTGGGTGACCGGCCTGCACAGCCCCCCCTCCCCAACTGCGTTCCAGACAGCCCAGGGCAGCTGCTTGCTTGTCAGCATGTGTGTGCCCTCGACTGAATTTGACGCATAGTTTACAGCGCGATACTGGCACGCGTGAATCGGAAGGCCAGGCAGAGCAGAGAAAGGGCCCGTCACGTGGAAAATCTGCTGTGGCAGAGGACAGAGGACAGGTAACCGAAGGCTCTAAAATCATGGGCAGTACAGGAGGCAGGTACCGGTAGCAGAGAATACACAAGCCTTGGAGGAGTGGGCGGTTTGGAGCCCACAGGCAGTTAGGGCTGTACACGCTGGTCATAAATACTACTTGCCATGTGCATGGATCGATGTCTCGCTCACAAATCAGCGCTCAAGGAGCGGCGTGTTGGAGGGCAGGAGCGGAGTAGGGTTGGTGGGTGCAGATACACAGCGGACTGTGGCAGCGGAGGAGCGGGCACCCCATGGGGCACCCGCCCCTGGCAGCGCAATGGCCCCAATATAGAACTGGATTGGCGCCCGCACTGCCCCACCCACGTGGAATCCTGACCTCGCTGCAGCAGAGAAACTTGCACCGCGGAGTGAGGCTGGAAGGCTGGCGCGAGCTGGCGAACCGACTTTCAAAAGCAGTGCCTGCTGTGTGGCCTGCTGTGGCGCGGGCTGAGCCATGGAGTTGGCAATCCCGTTCGGGTGCCCTTCGACTCACAAGGCAATCACACTTGCAAACGGTGAACAAGCGGAGGGGGCCGCACGCCCACAGCTCGCCGGCACCATGCTCGCCGCTACCACCCGCCCAGGCCCAGCCTGGCCCCACACACAGCTGCAGCATCACCTACGAGCCTCAAGTATGACGGTGCCTGGGCGCGGGCGCTGCCGGCTGCGGGTTGCGGCAGCGGCGGGAGCGCCAGCAGGCTGCGACGACGGCGCGTCGGCAGGCAGGCCACCACCTTCGGCCCCCAACCCCGATGATTACCGGCAGGCATACCAAGCATTCGCGGCCGAAGAAGCAGCATACGGCAAAGCCAGCAATGCAGCGCGGGATGCATGGATGGCTGAAGTTGATCGGCTGATCGCCGATTCAAAGGCCTGGAGCCAGGAACGTGCGGAGCGCATGCGGGCGCATGCGGAGAGCCTGCGGGCGCGTGAGGCCAGCAGCCAGGCATTTGATGACCTCATGGCCCAGTGCTTCAAGGTGCTCCTGCCAAAACTTGCACAGTCACCAGCACCCGCCTCGCCCTCCTCCCCAGCGCCTGCACAGCTCCCTCCCCTGTCGGCCGAGTGGCCACCGCTTGCGGCGGGCGAGGCGCCGACAGCAGCACGCACAGCCGCAGCAGAGACTGCTGCTGCTGCGGCGGTCTCCTTTGCCAGCGTGGCCGCCGGGCATGAGGCAGCGGCTGAGGCAGCGCAGGCGGCTGCAGCCACCCAGCCGGCAGTAGCGCTGGTGCGGGCAGGTGAGGAGTTTGTGCGCGCGACGGCGGCGTGGCGCATGGCGTTTGATGCACTGGAGGCGGCGCGGCAGGCGCAGCCCGAGGCGCCAGCGGTGGTTGAGGCTGAGGCGGCGGTTGAGGCGTCGCGGCGCTTCAGGCACCAGCGGCAGTGGCTGCGGGAGTGACGGGCTGGAGGGAGCAGCCTTGATGAGGCATGCCGGCTCTCAGAGGCGGCAGCCTGGGCCCACCGTGGTATGCCCCATGCCGCCTCGCCCGCAGCTGCCACAATGTTGCTCTGAGCTCACAAACTTCAACCAGCTGAGGCTGTGAGGCACCACACCTGCCTGTCCCCCCGTTGTTGCTGCTACTTGACCCACCATGGTTGAATCCACATGTTGCATTGTTGGTTGCACCTCTTGCACACCTGTTGCATTGCATTCTGCACAGCTCACTCCCACCTCTGCCCTTGCACCCCCTCACCCCGCGCTCCTCCCGACTCTCCTGTAGCAAGTTGCTGCCACCCACGCTTTGCCTTGCATTCCCTCTCCCTGTTCCCTCTCTCAACACACCACCTGTAGCATTGTGCTTCCATCCCGCTTTCAGGGCAGGGAGGCGGGGTAGGGAGCAGAAAGGAGGCTCAGCATGTGAAGAGAACAGAGCTATGCAGTACAGCACAGCGCGCCAGCTGGGCAACTTGATCCTTCCCTCCTTCATCCCTGTGCATGACTGTTCGGTTTGCTGTGCTATTCTGGGGGCAGGTGAGCGTGCTGAATCAATGCTGTATGCATAACCAGGGGTGTCCAGCAGTGGGGCAGTGCTCACATGGTTGGCGGGGGGTCCTGAAAGGAAGGACTGGCACGTGTGAACATATCCTGGGAGGGGTGGCGGCACCGTGCCACCCCTCCAAGAGAACCTTTTGCACAATTGCCATGCCCGAGCTATCAGTTGTTGCATGCTCTTGATGCTACCTGGCATTGGCGCACAATTTGGGGGTGATTTACGCTGTGGGTGAGACGCGGTCTATGCAGGCAACCCTATTGGGCGCCGGCGGCAGCATGGTACCTGTGGCGGCGACCCTGCTGGCAGCGCCGCACATGGTCAGCAACGGGCTACCCCCGTGGGAAATCAACGTACCGTGCCAGGTACATGAAACCTGTGTTACCTCTGGATAGCAGCCAGCGGCACAGCGGCATTGGCGATCGCACCGTAGCATAGAAGACGGCGCATGAAAGCAGCATGCATGGCACTCCCTGTGTGTCACTGTGCTGATCTGGCCTCCATTTTAGCACGCCCACATGCTGGCCTTTGCACTGAATATTTTCAATTGCACAACACAGGGCCTGCTCCCACTCAGTCGCATTGCGTCTCTGCAACCAACCAGAGTCAGCTTTTACAGCAACTGGGTGCTCACAGGTGCAAGGGACAAAGATTCAAGCAGTGAAGGGGTGGCTGCTCTCAATTGTGCTGCCTGCGCTGGCGCTATCATGCAGCACCCACCAGCAGCTCTCATGCCGCTGCCAGGGCCGGCGCTGGCGCAGCACCCACAAGCAGCCTCAGCATGCCGTGCATCTCTCGGCACAGCGCCTCCAGTGTTGCCACTCGCCCCTCCAGGCGCTGCAAGGCAGCCGCTGTGTCGGACTGCTGCTGCTCTGGCTGCTGCAGCTGCCCTGGTGCTGCTGGTGCTGGTACAAGCGTCGCTGCAGCTGCTGCAGCGCGCTGCTGCTCGAGCTGCTGCTGTTGCTGGTGAGGCTGCTGCTGCTGTTGCTGGTGAGGCTGCTGCTGCTGTTGCTGGCGGGGCTGCTGCTGCAGCACAGACCTTGCGATGGCCGCCATCAGCGCACGCTTTGGGTCTGCGGGCACCGCTGGGCTGGTTGCTGAGCTGGTGCCACCTGTTGCTGAGCTATCGGTGTGCTCGCCTGCTGCCAGCCGGCTCAGCATGGCCCTCACCTCCTCCATTTGGGAGCCCCCCCCGCCTGCTGCTGCTGGTAGTGCGCCTGCTGCTGATGCTGCCCCTTCTGCTGCTACCGCTCCTGGCCCTGCATTGCCTGCCTCCTCCAGCTGCCCTGCCGCTGGGCCGGCAGCTTCAACGCCGGCAGGCGGCCTGCCAGCCTCACTTTCAGCCGCCCCTGGCCCTGTGCCGGCACCCGACGATGGCAGCAGCGGCTGCAGGCTGTGCAGGTGCCAGGAGTCTCGGTCGGCCAGCGACAGCAGGCGCAGCACAACTGCCGGTGCCCGCTGCCCTGCCGGCCACCGGTGCTCGATCCACCACAGCTGCTGCTGCGGCTGGCACTTTGCAGTTGCCTCGGGCTGCTCTGCCAGGTGGCTGGGTACTGCTCCTTCTGCTGCCGCCTCGGGGACGCCACGCAGGGAGCAGGCATAACTGCGTTCGCCACCGGGGCCCAAGACGTACAGTTCACAGATCCGGGCGGTGCTGACCAGCTGCAAGCCAACCACGCCCTGGCAGTTGGAAGAGTTGGGAAGAAAGCGCAGGGTGAGTGCGCAGGCAACGAGTGGCGGAGGAGTGGCAGCGGGCGGGCGGGCGGGCGGGCGGCGGCGGCAGGAAGGATCGTCGGCTGGGCCTTCCGGGCTATCTTATCAGTGTCATCCTTGCCTCTGAGGCGTCTGCAATCGTTAGTTCGCATTGAGCCTGGCCCCCTGGAGGCCGCCTGTAGACGCGCGACTGCCCCTCTCCCCGCGCCTCCTCTCCTGGCCAGGAAACCTTGTATTCCAACATCGAGCAACGTGCTGCTGCCAATCTTGCTGGACTGTCCTTCAAGCGGCCGTCCTGCGTGCGGCGCGCAACTTTTGCGCAGCACGCATCTTGGCGCGCAGGTCTTGGCGTGCAGGTCTTACACGCTGCAATCTCAGCTGTTGCTAGAAGAGCCGCGTGACCAGCGGGCTCCCCACCAACCGAGCCCCCGAGCAGCCGCAACCTGCAGCAGAAAATGGGAGGAGGCGAGGAGGGGCGGTTCACAGGCAGCAGGGAGGAGCGCAGACAGCGCAGCCAAAGCCCGCACGGGCTGCGTGGGGACCGCCGAGACCGGTCACCGCCGCCTCGCAGCGGTGGCGGCGAGCGCGGCCAGCACCCAGGCTCACCCAGGGATGGGGAGCGCGGCGGCCGCCCTGCCGGCAGACATCCAGGCCCATCACGGGACTGGGAGCGCGGTCCGCCTGCGGGGAGCAGCGGTGGTGGGCCCGACGGCGACTGGCGGGCAGGCCGCAGGCCGCACCAACCGCCGCAGTTTGGGGCACCTAAGCTGCAGGCTGACAGGTCTTCCGTGGGCAGCAGGCGTAGACCATCACCTGAGCGGCGCAGCGGCAGCGAAGCCGGCAGGCGCAGCCCACCGCCCGAGCTGCCCCAGGATGTGCGGCTGCCCAGCGGCGGCGGGGACAGGTCCCCGAAGCGCCCGCGCGGCGGCAGCGGGGGCGACCGTCAGCACGGCGAGCCAGTAGAGCGGCAGCAGCAGCAGCAGCACGAAGGGGCCCTCAGGGGCATCAGGCAGAGTGCGTCGGCTGAGGGGCAGCCTGAAGCCAAGCGTCCCAGGAGCGCCAAGCGAAGCCCGTCACCGCAGCGGCGGCAAGAGGGCAGCCCACGCCGGGGCGGCAGGCGCAGCCCATCGCGAGTTGAGGGCCCTGCCGGGGCAGGCACCGGGCGCAGCGATTCTCCTGATTACACGGATGCGGGGCCTACGTCACGGCGGCCGCAGCGCTCTTCCTCTCCCCCAAGGGGCCGCCGGGGCGGCGACAGCGGCGGCGGCGGCAGGCGGCCGCCCTCGCCCCCACCGCGGGGCAGCTGGGGCGGCGACAGGGGCAGCGGCAGGCGCTCGCCCCCGCCGCCGGCAG